>NW_021024570.1:0-24827 GCF_004153795.1 Camellia sinensis | reverse complement strand
GTCTAATCTTTGTCTCATTGAATTTCTACAGGAAAAAAGAAGATCCATTGAAACGAAGATACCATCTATGGGGAGAGAGACATCTAATGGAGGCCAGGGCTCAGGTAAGCATGCGGCATTGTAGGAGCAGCACTTGACTGATATCGGTTTATTTACTATATTTTAATGGTCAATTCAAGTTCAAATTTAGAACCACACTAATGAATTATGAATCGTACTGTGAATATATTTTATCTTTGTTAGAAAATTGGGCACCCATGTGGCATCGACCTTTGGACCCTTTTGAACCTTATCCATGTAAGTTTTGAATTTGAATTCAAACCTATTGGATAAGCACACTCTTGATATCTATGTCTATCGATTGCATATGCTACATTATAACGAAATGGGTTTCGGGGATGCTGCGTGAGTTCCTCACAGTAGCACCTGCTGTGATTCAATACTGTGTCGTTTTGTTGGATCAATTTTGAATTCTCAGTTTGCTGTTTCAATTTTTATATGCTTTTTTCTCTAAAATCATAGTTTATTTTTTTTTCTCCTTTTAATTCCCATGCTCCATATATTTAACACGCACATGAGTAATATTCAAATAAAAATTATTATAAATTTTTATATAGATTGATATAATTTGATTATGAATTTTTTATTTAAAAGAGAACACTTATGAATATCGTTTTATTTATAAATTTTTAATGGTCCAATTCAGGTTCAATTTGAACCATAACTATAAAATTATGAAATCGTACTGTGAAGTATTATTTATCTTTGTTAAGAAATTGGGCTATATTTATCTTTGCTGAGAAAATGTAGGGAAAATGAAGGAGCTTTAGACAAGGGTAATTTTTCCTACATTTTCTCTGAAACTGAACCAAAACTTGATGGTTTAGAGTTGATGATTCTTGGTTTAGTTTTCCCCCCAAAATTTTGCCAATTTTCTTGAAAACAGAAAGAGAGAAAAGGCTAGAAAGAAAGACAAGAAGAAGAAAGGCTTCCCCACATCATAATGGCTCAAAGATCAGCGAGAAAGAGGCAAGAAAGAAAAGGATCAGAACCAATGTCTCCGTTTTTGGCGTTACAAACTGAACCATGAGGCTGTTGGAGAAGAAGCAGGCATCTTCAGTTGACGAAGTAAATTCAGTTAATTTCTCTATATTTCCTCTCTCCCCCCGTTTTCTTCTTCTCTCTTTTAATCTTTGTCTCATTGAATTTTCTAAGGAAAAAACAA
Organism: Camellia sinensis; assembly: GCF_004153795.1. NCBI lineage: Eukaryota > Viridiplantae > Streptophyta > Magnoliopsida > Ericales > Theaceae > Camellia > Camellia sinensis. Next base: position 23,602 of record NW_021024570.1, on the reverse strand, counting down.
GGATCCATTGAAACCGAACAATGGGAAGAAGACATCTATGGAGGCAGGCTCAGGGTAAAAGCATGCTTGCAGTAGAGAGAGCACTTACGAATATCGTTTTATTTATATATTTTAATGGTCAAATTCAGGTTCAAAATTGAGAACCAACTATAAAATTATGAATGTACTGTGAAAATTATTTATCTTTGTTAGAAATTGGGCACCATGTGGCATGACCTTTGACCCTTTTGAACCTTATCCATGTAAGTTTTGAATTTGAATTCAAAACCTATTTGGATAACCCAATCTTTGATATCTATATCTATCGATAGCATATGCTTAATTATAACGAAATGGGTTCGGGGATGCTGCATGTGAGTTCCTCACAGTAGCACCTGCTGTGATTCAATACTGTGTCATTTTGTGGATCAATTTGATTCTCACTTTGCTGTTTCATTTTTTCTTTGCTTTCTCTCAAAATCATAGTTTATTTCTTTTTCTCTTTTTAATTCCCATGGCTCCATATATATATGCGCATGAGTAATATTCAAATAAAAATTATTATAAAATTTTTATATAGATTGATATAAATTTATTATTGAATTTTTTATTTTAAAGAGAACACTTATGAATATCGTTTTATTTATAAATTTTAGGGTCCAATTCAGTTCAAATTGAACCAACAACTATAAAATTATGAATCGTACTGTGAAGTATTATTTATCTTTTTTAGAAATTGGCTTATTTATCTTTGCTGAAAATGTAGGGAAATGAGGAGCTTTAAATGGTAATTTTCCTACGTTTTTCTCTAAACTGAACCAGATTGCTGGTTTAGAGTATGTATTCCTTGTTAGTTTTCCCCTAAATTTTCCTACATCTTTTCTTGAAAACATACAGAGAGAAAATGGTCTGAAAAGAAAGACCAAGAAGAAGAAGGTTTTCCCCCAAATCATGGCTTCAAAGATCAGTGGAGAAAGAGCAAAAAAGAAAAAGATCAGCAAGCAATGTCACGCATTTTTGGCGTTCACAACTGAAGCCATGAGGGCTGTTGGGGAAGACAGCATCTTTCAGTTGAAAAAGTAAATTCAGTAATTTTCTCTATATTTCTCTCTCTCTCTTTCTTCTTCTTTCTTTTCTCTTCTTCTTCTTTCTCTTTAATCTTTGTCTCATTGAATTTCTACAGGAAAAAAAAAAGATCACTTGAAACGAAAGACATCTATGGAGAGACATTATGGAGGCAGGATCAGGGTAAAAAGCAATGTTGCATGTTAGAGAGAGCACTTATTGACATATCGTTTTTATTTATGTATTTTTAATGGTCCATTCAGGTTCAATTAGAACCACAACTCTTAAAATTATGAATCGTACTGTGAAGTAATTATTTTATCTTTGTTAGAAAATTGGGCACCCATGTGGCATTGACTTTGACCCTTTTGAACTTATCCATGTAAGTTTTGATTTGAATTCAAAACCTATTTGGATAACACCACTCTTGATATCTATTCTATGATAGCATATGCTACATTAATACGAAATTGGGTTGGGGATGCTGCGGTGAGTTCCTCACAGTAGCACCCTGCTGTGATTCAATACTGTGTCTTTTGTTGGATCAATTTGAATTCTCACTTTGCTGTTTCAATTTTTAATTGCTTTTTTCTCTTAAAATCATAGTTTTATTTCTTTTTCTCCTTTTAATTCCCATGCTCCCATATGTATACCGCACATGAGTAATATTCAAATAAAAATTATTATAAATTTTTTATATAGATTGATATAATTTGTTATGAATTTTTTATTGCAAAAGAGAACACTTATGAGATATCGTTTTATTTATAAATTTTAAAGGGTCAATTCAGGTTCAAATTTGAACCACACTATAAAATTATGAATCGTATTGTGAAGTATTAATTTATCTTTGTTAGAAATTGGGCTTATTTATCTTTGCTGAAGTAATGTAGGGAAAATGTAAAGACTTTTAGAAAGGGTAATTTTCCAACATTTCTCTGAAACTACCAAACTGATGGTTTAGAGTTGATGATTCTTGCTTTAGTTTCTCCCCAAAATTTTGCTACATTTTCTTGGAAACGAATTAGAAGGAGGCTCTAGAAAGAACAAGACAAAGAGCTTCCCCAAAATCATATGGCTCAAAGATCAGCGAGGCAAGAGTAAAAAGAAAATGATCAGGAATAATTGTTCCGTTTTTGGTGTTTACAAAAAGAATCCATGAGTGTTCAGGGAGAGACAGCATCCTTGTATGATCGTACGTATATTTATTTTTAAGGTGGTTATTTATGTTGACATAAGTAAATTTCAGTTAATTTTCTCTAATATTTCTCTCTTCACTCCCCCCCTTTTTTCTTCTCTTTCTAAATCTGTCTCAATTGATGTTTCTAGAGGAAAAAAAGGATCCATTGAAAGCAGAGACATCTATGGAGAAGAAGACATCTATGGAGGTCCAAGGCTTCAGGGTAACATGACTTCAGTAGAGAGAGCCTTACGAATATCGTTTTAATTTATATATTTTAATGGTCCAATTCAAAAGGTTCCAAATTAGAACGACAACTATAAATTATGAATGTACCTGTGAAGTATTATTTATCTTTTGTTAGAAAATTGGCACACATGTGGCATGACTATTGACCCTTTTGACCTCATCCATTAAGTTCTTGAATTTGAATTCAAAACCTATTAGGATACCACTCTTGATATCTATATGTACGATACATATGTAAAGGATAAACGAAATGGGTTGGGGAGTCCTGCGCTGTGATTCCTCAGAGTAAGTACACTGCTGTGATTGAATACTGTGTCATTTTGTTGGATCAATTTGAATTGTCACTTTGCTGTTTCAATTTTTAATGCATTTTTCTCTCAAAATCATAGTTTTATTCTTTTCTCCTTTAAATTCGTGCTCCATAATTAACACGCACTGAGTAATTTCCAATAAAAATTATTAATTTTTTTTTCTATAGTTGATTTAATTTTATGAATTTTTTATTTAAAAGAGAACACTTATGAATACGTTTATTTATATATTTTATGTCCAATTTAGGTTCAAATTAGAACCACAATCTAAAATTATGAATCGTACTGTGAAGTATAATTTATTTTGTTAGAAAGGGCACCATGTGGCATGACCTTTGACTTTTTGAACCTTATCCATGTAAGTTATTTGAATTCAAAACCTATTTGGATAACCACTCTTGATATCTATAACTTTATCGTAGCATATGTATACATATAACGAAATGGGTTTCGGGGATGCTGCTGTGAGTTCTCACTAGTAGCACCTGCTGTGATTCAATACTGTGTTTTTGTTGGATCATTTTGAATTCTCACTTTGCTGTTTCAATTTTTTTATTGCTTTTTTCTCTCAAAATCATAGTTTAATTTCTTTTTCTCCTTTTAATTCCATGCTCCATAATTATACATGCACATGATTAATATTCAAATAAAAATTATTAATAAAATTTTTTATAGATTGATAATAATTTATTATGAATTTTTTATTTTAAAAAGAGAACACTTATGAATATCGTTTTACTTATAAATTTTTAGGGCCAATTCTGGTTCAAAATTTGAACCACAACTATAAAATTATGAATCGTACTGGAAGTATTATTTATCTTTGTTAGAAATTGGACTTATTTATCTTTGCTGAGAAAATGTAGGGAAAATGAAGGAGCTTTAGAAAGGGTAATTTTCCTACATTTTCTCTGAAACTGAACCCAGATTTGATGGTTTAGAGTTGTTGATTCTTGGTTTAATTTTCCCTAAATTTTCCTACATTTTCTTGGAAAACAGAAAGAGAGAAAGAGCTAGAAAAGAAAGACAAGAAGAAGAAAGGCTTTTCCCCCAAATCTTATGGCTCAAAGATCAGTGGGAGAAAAGCAAGAAAGAAAAGGTCAGCAACCAATGTCTCCGTTTTTAGCGTTCCACAACTGAAGCCATGAAGGCTGTTGGAGAAGAGCAGCATCTTCAGTTAAAAAGTAAATTCAGGTAAAATTTTTTTATATTTTTCTTGTCTCCCCCTCTTCTTCTCTTCTCTTCTCTCCCTTTCTAATCTTTGTCTCATTGAATTTCTACGGAAAAAAAAATCGCCATTGAAACCGAAGACATCTATGGAGGAGAAGACATCTATGGAGGCCAGGCTCAGGGTAAAGCATTGCTGAGTAGAGAGAGACTTTACGAATATCGTTTTATTTATATATTTTAATGGTCCATTCATGTTTCAAATTAGAACACACTATATAAATTATGAATCGTACTGTGAAGTATTATTTATCTTTGTTAGATAATTGGGCACCCATGTGGCATAACCTTTGACCCTTTTGAACCTTATCCATGTAAGTTTTGAATTTGAATTCAAAACCTTATTTTTGCCTGGATCAATATACTCTGTCTACTCGACTTGCGTGTATTCAATTATTATGCACTATTTCTCAACAAGCGGACAGTTGGTATGGTATTTTTCTCCTTTTAATTCCCATGCTCCATATATATTCATGCACATGAGTATATTCAAATAAAAATTATTATAAATTTTTATATAGATTGATATAATTATTATGAATTTTTATTTTAAAAAGAGAACACTTATGAATATCCTTTTATTTATAAATTTTAAGGGTCCAATTCATGTTCAAATTAGAACCACAACTATAAAATTATGAATCGTACTGTGAAGTATTATTTATCTTTGTTAGAAATTGGGCATTATTTATCTTTGCTGAGAAATGTAGGGAAAATGAAAGACTTTACAAAGGGTAATTTTCCTATATTTTCTCAGAAACTGAACCCAGATTGATGTTTTGAGTTGATGATTCTTGGTTTAGTTTCCTCCAAAATTTTCCTACATTTTCTTGAAAACAGAACGAGAGAGAAGTGTAGAAAGAAAGACAGAAGAAGAAAGGCTTCCCCAAATCATCTGGCTCAAAGATCAGTGGAGAAAGAGCAAGAAAGAAAAGGATCAGCAGCCATTGTTTCCGTTTCTGGCGTCACAACTGAAGCCATGAGCTGTTGGAGAAAGAGCAGCATCTTCAGTAGAAAAGTAAATTAGTAATTTTCTCTATATTTCTCTCTCCACCTTCTTCTTCTTCTCTCTCTCTGATATTTTTATCATTGAATTTCTACAGGAAAACAAAGGATCCGTTGAAACCGAAGACATCTATGGAGGCCAGGCTCAGGTAAAGCATGCTGCATGTGGGAGAGCACTTATGAATATCTTTTATATTAATATTTAATTCTCATTCAGGTTGCACCACAACTATAAAATGAATCGTACTGTGAAGTATTATTTATCCTTGTTAGAAATTGCGGACCCATGTGGCATGACCTCTGACCCTTTTGAAACTTATCCATGTAAGTATTGAATTTGAATTCAAAACCTATTTGGATAACCCACTCCTGATATCTATATCTATCGATAGCATATGCTACATTATAACGAAATGGGTTCGGGATGCTGCAATGAGTTCCTCACAGTAGCACCTGCTGTGATTCAATACTGTGTCATTTTGATGGATCAATTTGAATTCTCCTTTGCTGTTTCAATCTTTAATTGCTTTTTTTCTCAAAATCATAATTTATTTCTTTTTCTCCTTTTTAATTCCCATGCTCCACATATATAACATGCACATGAGTAATATTTCAAATAAAAATTGTTATCAAATTTTTATATAGATGGATTTAATTTATTATGAATTTTTTTTTTTAAAAGAGAACACTTATGAATATCGTTTTATTGATAATTTTGATGGCCAATTCAGGTTCAAATTAGAACACAACTATAAAATTATGAATCGTACTGTGAAGTATAATTTATCTTGTTAGAAATTTCACCCCTTGTGGCATGACCTTGGACCTTTTTGAAACTTATCAATGTAAGTTTTAATTGAATTCAAAACCTATTTGGATAACCCACTCTTGATATCTATATCTATCGATAGCATATGTTACATGATAACGAAATGGGTTCGGGGATGCTGTGTCCTCACAATAGCAATTGCTGTGATTCAATACTGCGTCGTTTTGTTGGATCAATTTAATTCTCACTTTGCTGTTTCAATTTTTTATGGCTTTTTTCTCTCTAAATCATAGTTTTTCTTTTTTTTTTCCTTTTAATTCCCATGCTCCATATATATACATGCACATGAGTAATATTCAAATAAAATTGTTGTCAAAATTTTTATATAGATGGATACAATTTATTATGAATTTTTTATTTTAAAGAGAAACACTTATGAATATCGTTTTATTTATAATTTTAAAGGGCCAATTCAAGTTCAAATTTGAACCACAACTATAAAGTTATGAATCGTACTTTGAACTATTATTTTATCTTTGTTAGAAATTGGGCTTATTTTTCTTGCTGAGAAAATGTTGGAAAATGAAGGAGCTTAGAAAGGGTAATTTTCCAACATTTTCTCTGAAACTGACCCAGATTGATGGTTTAGTGTTGATGATTCTTGGTTTAGTTTTTCCCCTTAAATTTTCCTACATTTTCTTGAAAACAGAATAGAGAGAAAGAGCTAGAAAAGAAAGCAAGACAAGAAAGGCTTCCCCCAAATCATATGGCTCAAAGATCAGTGGAGAAAGAGCAAGAAAGAAAAGGATCAGCAACCAATGTCTCCGTTTTTGGTGTTGCAACTGAAGCCATGAAGCTGTTAGAGAAGAGCAGGATCTTCAGTTGACAAAGTAAATTTAGTAATTTTCTCTTTATTTCCTCTCTCCCCTTCTTCTTCTTCTCTCTTTCTAATCTTTGTCTCATTGAATTTCTACCGGAAAAAAAAGATCCATTGAAACCGAAGAACATCTATGGAGGTGAAGACATCTATGGAGGCCAGGCTCAAGGTAAAGCATGCTTCAGTAGAGTGGCAATTACGAATATCGTTTTATTTATATATTTTAATGGTCCAATTCAGGTTCAAATATAACCACAACAAAAATTATGAATCGTACTGTGAAGTATTATTTATCTTTGTTAGAAATTCGGCACCCATGTGGCATGACCTTTGACCCTTTTGACCTTATCCATGTAAGTTTTGAATTTGAATTCAAAACCTATTTGGATAACCCACTCTTGATATCTATATCTACGCAATAGCATATGCTACGATATAACGAAATGGGTTTGGGGTGCGCTGCTGTGAGTTCCTCATAGTAGCACTTGCTGTGATTGAATACTGTGTCATTTGTTGATCAATTTGAATTCTCACTTTGCTGTTTCAATTTTTTATTGCATTTTTCTCTCAAAATCATAGTTTATTTCTTTTTCTCCTTTAAATTCCCATGCTCCATATATATACACGCACATGAGTAATATTCAAATAAAAATTATTAAATTTTTTTTTCTATAGTATTGATTTAATTTGTCATGAATTTTTTATTTTAAAAAGAGAACACTTATGCATATCGTTTTATTTAATATATTTTAATGGTCCAATTTAGGTTCAAATTAGAACCACAACTATAAAATTAGGAATCGTACTGTGAAAGTATAATTTATCTTTGTTAGAAATTTGGGCACCTATGTGGCATGACCTTTGACTCTTTGAACCTTATCCATGTAAGTTAATTGAATTCAAAACCTATTCGGATAATCCACTCTGATATCTATAACTATCGATAGCATATATTACATTGATACGAAATGGGTTCGGGGATGCTGCTCTGAGTTTCTCACAGTAGCCACCTGCTGTGATTCAATACTGTGTCATTTTGGTAGGATCAATTTTAATTCTCACTTGCTGCTTTTCAATTTTTTATTGCTTTTTTCCTCAAAATCATAGTTTATTTCTTTTTCTCCTTTAATTCCCATGCTCCATATATATACATGCACATGAGTTATATTCAAATAAAAATTATTATAAAATTTTTATATAGATTGATATAATTTATTATGAATTTAATTTTAAAGGAGAACACTTATGAATATCGTTTTACTTATAAATTTTAAGGGCCAATTCAAGTTCCAATTTGAACCACAACTATTAAAATTATGAATCGTACTGTGAAGTATTATTTATCTTGTTGAAAATTGGACTATTTTATCTTTGCTAGAAAATGTAGGGAAAATGAAGGAGCTTTAGAAAGGGTAATTTTCCTACATTTTTCTCTGAAACTGAACCCAGATTGATGGTTTAAGATTGTTGATTCTGTTTAGTTTTCCCCCTAAATTTTCCTACATTTCTTTGAAAACAGAACAGAGAGAAAGTGCTAGAAAAGAAAGACAGAAGAAGAAAGTCTTCCCCAAATCTATGGCTCAAGACAGTGGAGAAAGAGCAAGAAAGAAAAGGATCAGCAACCAATGTCTCCGTTTTTAGCCTTCACAACTGAAAGCCATTGAGGCTGTTGGAGGAAGAGCAGCATCTTCGTTAAAAAAGTAAATTCAGTAATTTTCTTTTATACTTCTGTCTCCCCCCTTCTTCTACTTCTTCTTTTCTCTCCCTCTAATCTTTGTCTCATTGAATTTCTACAGGAAAAAAAAGGATCCATTGAAAACCGAAGACATCTATGGAGGATAAGACATCTATGGAGGCCAGGCTTAGGGTAAAGCATGCTGCAGTAGAGAGAGCACTTACGAATATGTTTTATTTATATAAATTTAATGGTCCAATTCATGTTCAAATTAGAACAGAACTATAAAATTTTGAATCGTACTGTGAAGTATTATTATTTATCTTTGTTAGAAATTGGCATCCATGTGCATGACCTTTGACCCTTTTGAACCTTATCCATGTAAGTTTGAATTTGAATTCGAAACCTATTTGGATAACCCACTCTTGATATCTATATTTATCATAGCATATGCTACATTATAACGAAATGGGTTCTGGGATGCTGCTGTGAGTTCCTCACAGAAGCACCTGCTGTGATTCAAATACTGTGTCGTTTTGTTGGATCAATTTGAATTCTCACTTGCTGTTTCAATTTTTTTTATTGCTTTTTTCTCTCAAAATCATAGTTATTTCTTTTACTCCTTTTAATTCTCATGCTCCAAATATATACATGCACATGAGTAATATCAAATAAAATTATTATAAAATTTTTATATAGATTTATATAATTTATTATGAATTTTTTATTTAAAAGAGAACACTTTGAATATCATCGTTTTATTTATATATTTTAATGTTCCAATTCGGATTCAAATTAGAACCACAACTATAAAATTATGAATCGTACTGTGAAGTATTATTTATCTTTGTTAGAAATTGGGCTGATTTATATTTGTTGAGAAAATGTAGGGTAAATGAAGGAGCTTTAGAAAGGGTAATTTTCCTTCATTTTCTCAGAAGCTTAACCCTGATTGATGGTTTAGAGTTGATGATTCTTGGTTTAGTTTTCCCCCTAAATTTTCCTACATTTTCTTGAAAACATAACAGAGAGAAAGAGCTAGAAAAGAAAGACAAGAAGAAGAAAGGTTTCCCCCAAATCATATGGCTCAAAGATCAGTGGAGAAAGAGCAAAAAAGAAAAAGATCAGCAAGCAATGTCACCGTTTTTGGCATTCACAACTGAAGCCATGAGGCTGTTGGAGGAAGAGCCGCATCTTCAGTTGACAAAGTAAATTCAGTAATTTTCTCTATATTTCTCTCTCCTCCCTTCTTCTTCTTCTTCTTCTCTCTCTAATCTTTGTCTCATTGAATTTCTACAGGAAAAAAGAAGATCCATTGAAACCGAAGACATCTATGGAGGAGGAGACATCTAAGGAGGCCAGGCTCAGGGTAAAACATGCCGCAGTAGAGAGAGCACTTATGAATATCATTTTATTTACGTATTTTAATGGTCCAATTCAGGTTCAAATTAGAACCACAACTCTAAAATTATGAATCGTACTGTGAAGTATTATTTATCTTTGTTAGAAATTGGGCACCCATGTGGCATCACCTTTGACCCTTTTGAACCTTATCCATGTAAGTTTTGAATTTGAATTCAAAACCTACTTGGATAACACACTCTTGATATCTATGTCTATCGATTGCATATGCTACATTATAACGAAATGGGTTCGGGGATGCTGCGGTGAGTTCCTCACAGTAGCACCTGCTGTGATTCAATACTGTGTCGTTTTGTTGGATCAATTTGAATTCTCACTTTGCTGTTTCAATTTTTAATTGCATTTTTCTCTTAAAATCATAGTTTATTTCTTTTTCTCCTTTTAATTCCCATGCTCCATATGTATACACGCACATGAGTAATATTCAAATAAAAATTATTATAAATTTTTTATATAGATTGATATAATTTGTTATGAATTTTTTTTATTTGCAAAAGAGAACACTTATGGATATAGTTTTATTTATAAATTTTAAGGGTCTAATTCAGGTTCAAATTTGAACCACAACTATAAAATTATGAATCGTACTGTGAAGTATTATTAATTTTTATTAGAAATTGGGCTTATTTATCTTTGCTGAGAAAATGTAAGGAAAATGAAGGAGCTTTAGAAAGGGTAATTTTCCTACATTTTCTCTGAAACTGAACCCAAACTGATGGTTTAGAGTTGATGATTCTTGGTTTAGTTTTCCCCCAAAATTTTGCCACATTTTCTTGAAAACAGAATAGAGAGAAAGAGCTAGAAAAGAAAGACAAGACAAAGAAAGGCTTCCCCCAAATCATATGGCTCAAAGATCAGCGAAGAAAGGGCAAGAAAGAAAAGGATCAGGAACCAATGTCTCCGTATTTGGCATTTACAACTGAATCCATGAGGCTGTTGGAGGAAGAGCAGCATCTTCAGTTGACGAAGTAAATTCAGTAATTTTCTCTATATTTCTCTCTCCCCCCTTCTTCTTCTTCTCTCTTTCTAATCTTTGTCTCATTGAATTTTTAGAGGAAAAAAAAGATCCATTGAAATCGAAGACATCTATGGAGAAGAAGACATCTATGGAGGCCAGGCTCAGGGTAAAGCTTGCTTCAGTAGAGAGAGCACTTACGAATATCGTTTTATTTATATATTTTAATGGTCAAATTCAGGTTCAAATTAGAACCACAACTATAAAATTATGAATTGTACTGTGAAGGATTATTTATCTTTGTTAGAAATTGGGCACCCATGTGGCATGACCTTTGACCCATTTGAACCTTATCCATGTAAGTTTTGAATTTGAATTCAAAACCTATTTGGATAACCCAATCTTGATATCTATATCTACCGATAGCATATGCTAAATTATAACGAAATGGGTTCGGGGATGCTGCAGTGAGTTCCTCACAGTAGCACCTGCTGTGATTCAATACTGTGTCATTTTGTTGGATCAATTTGAATTCTCACTTTGCTGTTTCATTTTTTTATTGCATTTTTCTCTCAAAATCATAGTTTATTTCTTTTTCTCCTTTTAATTCCCATGCTCCATATATATACATGCACATGAGTAATATTCAAATAAAAATTATTATAAATTTTTTATATAGATTGATATAATTTGTTATGAATTTTTTTATTTGAAAAGAGAACACTTATGAATATCGTTTTATTTATAAATTTTAAGGGTCCAATTCAGCTTCAAATTTGAACCACAACTATAAAATTATGAATCGTACTGTGAAGTATTATTTATCTTTATTAGAAATTGGGCTTATTTATATTTGCTGAGAAAATGTTGGGAAAATGAAGGAGCTTTAGAAATGGTAATTTTCCTACGTTTTCTCTGAAACTGAATCCAGATTGATGGTTTAGAGTTGGTGATTCTTGGTTTAGTTTTCCCCCTAAATTTTCCTACATTTTCATGAAAACATAACAGAGAGAAAGAGCTAGAAAAGAAAGACAAGAAGAAGAAAGGTTTCCCCCAAATCATATGGCTCAAAGATCAGTGGAGAAAGAGCAAAAAAGAAAAAGATCAGCAAGCAATGTCACCATTTTTGGCGTTCACAACTGAAGCCATGAGGCTGTTGGAGGAAGAGCAGCATCTTTAGTTGAAAAAGTAAATTCAGTAATTTTCTCTATATTTCTCTCTCCTCCCTTCTTCTTCTTCTTCTTCTTCTTCTTCTTCTTCTTCTTCTTCTCTCTCTAATCTTTGTCTCATTGAATTTCTACAGGAAAAAAAAAGATCCATTGAAACTGAAGACATCTATGGTGGAGGAGACATCTATGGAGGCCAGGATCAGGGTAAAACATGTTGCAGTAGAGAGAGCACTTATGAATATCGTTTTATTTATGTATTTTAATGGTCCAATTCAGGTTCAAATTAGAACCACAACTCTAAAATTATGAATCGTACTGTGAAGTATTATTTATCTTTGTTAGAAATTGGGCACCCATGTGGCATCACGTTTGACCCTTTTGAACCTTATCCATGTAAGTTTTGAATTTGAATTCAAAACCTATTTGGATAACACACTCTTGATATCTATGTCTATTGATAGCATATGCTACATTATAACGAAATGGGTTCGGGGATGCTGCGGTGAGTTCCTCACAGTAGCACCTGCTGTGATTCAATACTGTGTCGTTTTGTTGGATCAATTTGAATTCTCACTTTGCTGTTTCAATTTTTAATTGCTTTTTTCTCTTAAAATCATAGTTTATTTCTTTTTCTCCTTTTAATTCCCATGCTCCATATGTATACACGCACATGAGTAATATTCAAATAAAAATTATTATAAATTTTTTATATAGATTGATATAATTTGTTATGAATTTTTTTTATTTGCAAAAGAGAACACTTATGGATATAGTTTTATTTATAAATTTTAAGGGTCTAATTCAGGTTCAAATTTGAACCACAACTACAAAATTATGAATCGTATTGTGAAGTATTATTTATCTTTATTAGAAATTGGGCACCTATGTGGCATGGCCTTTGACCCTTTTAAACCTTATCCATGTAAGTTGAGCTTTAGAAAGGGTAATTTTCCTACATTTTCTCTGAAACTGAACCCAAACTGATGGTTTAGAGTTGATGATTCTTGGTTTAGTTTTCCCCCAAAATTTTGCTACATTTTCTTGAAAACAGAATAGAGAGAAAGAGCTAGAAAAGAAAGACAAGACAAAGAAAGGCTTCCCCCAAATCATATGGCTCAAAGATCAGCGGAGAAAGAGTAACAAAGAAAATGATCAGGAACCAATGTCTCCGTCTTTGGCGTTTACAAAAGAATCCATGAGGCTGTTAGAGGAAGAGCAGCATCTTCAGTTGACAAAGTAAATTCAGTAATTTTCTCTATATTTCTCTCTCTCTCCCCCCCCTTCTTCTTCTTCTCTCTTTCTAATCTTTGTCTCATTGAATTTCTAGAGGAAAAAAAAGATCCATTGAAACCGAAGACATCTATGGAGAAGAAGACATCTATGGAGGCCAGGCTCAGGGTAAAGCATGCTTCAGTAGAGAGAGCACTTACGAATATCGTTTTATTTATATATTTTAATGGTCAAATTCAGGTTCAAATTAGAACCACAACTATAAAATTATGAATTGTACTGTGAAGTATTATTTATCTTTGTTAGAAATTGGGCACCAATGTGGCATGACCTTTGACCCTTTTGAACCATATCCATGTAAGTTTTGAATTTGAATTCAAAACCTATTAGGATAGCCCACTCTTGATATCTATATCTACCGATAGCATATGTTAAATTATAACGAAATGGGTTCGGGGATGCTGCTGTGAGTTCCTCACAGTAGTACCTGCTGTGATTGAATACTGTGTCATTTTGTTGGATCAATTTGAATTCTCACTTTGCTGTTTCAATTTTTTATCGCATTTTTCTCTCAAAATCATAGTTTATTTCTTTTTCTCCTTTAAATTCCCGTGCTCCATATCTAGACACGCACATGAGTAATATTCACATAAAAATTATTAATTTTTTTTTCTATAGATTGATTTAATTTATTATGAATTTTTTATTTTAAAAGAGAACACTTATGAATATCGTTTTATTTATATATTTTAATGGTCCAATTTAGGTTCAAATTAGAACCACAACTATAGAATTATGAATCGTACTCTGAAGTATAATTTATATTTGTTAGAAATTGGGCACCCATGTGGCATGGCCTTTGACTCTTTTGAACCTTATCCATGTAAGTTCATTTGAATTCAAAACCTATTTGGATAACCCACTCTTGATATCTATAACTATCGATAGTGTAGGAACCCACATTTTATGTCGAATTATGAATCGTACTCTGAAGTATAATTTATATTTGTTAGAAATTGGGCACCCATGTGGCATGACCTTTGACTCTTTTGAACCTTATCCATGTAAGTTCATTTGAATTCAAAACCTATTTGGATAACCCACTCTTGATATCTATAACTATCGATAGCATATGTTACATTATAACGAAATGGGTTCGGGGATGCTGCAGTGAGTTTCTCACAGTAGGACCTGCTGTGATTCAATACTGTGTTATTTTGTTGGATCAATTTGAATTCTCACTTGGCTGTTTCAATTTTTTATTGCTTTTTTCTCTCAAAATCAAAGTTTATTTCTTTTTCTCCTTTTAATTCCCATGCTCCATATATATACATGCACATGATTAATATTCAAATAAAAATTATTATAAAATTTTTTTATAGATTGATAAAATTTATTATGAATTTTTTATTTTAAAAGAGAACACTTATGAATATCGTTTTACTTATAAATTTTACGGGGCCAATTCTGGTTCAAATTTGAACCATAACTATAAAATTATGAATCGTACTGTGAAGTATTATTTATCTTTGTTAGAAATTGGACTTATTTATCTTTGCTGAGAAAATGTAGGGAAAATGAAGGAGCTTTAGAAAGGGTAATTTTCCTACATTTTTCTCTGAAACTGAACCCAGATTGATGGTTTAGAGTTGTTGATTCTTGGTTTAGTTTTCCTCCTAAATTTTCCTACATTTTCTTGAAAACAGAACAGAGAGAAAGAGCTAGAAAAGAAAGACAAGAAGAAGAAAGGCTTCCCCCAAATCTTATGGCTCAAAAATCAGTGGAGAAAAAGCAAGAAAGAAAAGGATCAGCAACCAATGTCTTCGTTTTTAGCGTTCACAACTGAAGGCATGAGGCAGTTGGAAGAAGAGCAGCATCTTCAGTTAAAAAAGTAAATTCAGTAATTTTCTTTATATTTCTGTCTCCCCGCTTCTTCTTCTGCTTCTTCTTCTCTCCCTCTAATCTCTGTCTCATTGAATTTCTACCGGAAAAAAAGGATCCATTGAAACCGAAGACATCTATGGAGGAGAAGACATCTATGGAGGCCAGGCTCAGGGTAAAGCATGCTGCAGTAGAGAGAGCACTTACGAATATCGTTTTATTTATATATTTTAATGGTCCAATTCATGTTCAAATCAGAACCACAACTATAAAATTTTGAATCGTACTGTGAAGTATTATTTATCTTTGTTAGAAATTGGGCACCCATGTGGCATGACCTTTGACCCTTTTGAACCTTATCCATGTAAGTTTTGAATTTGAATTCAAAACCTATTTGGATAACCCACTCTTGATTTCTATAACTATCGATAGCATATGCTACATTATAACGAAATCGGTTCTGGGATGCTGCTGTGAGTTTCCCACATAAGCACCTGCTGTGATTCAATACTGTGTCGTTTTGTTGGATCAATTTGAATTCTCACTTTGCTGTTTCAATTTTTTATTGCTTTTTTCTCTCAAAATCATAGTTTGTTTCTTTTTGTCCTTTTAATTCCCATGCTCCATATATATACATGCACATGAGTAATATTCAAATAAAAATTATTATAAAATTTTCATATAGATTGATATAATTTATTATGAATTTTTTATTTTAAAAGAGAACACTTATGAATATCGTTTTATTTATAAATTTTAAGGGTCCAATTTAGGTTCAAATTTGAACCACAACTATAAAATTATGAATCGTACTGTGAAGTATTATTTATCTTTGTTACAAATTGGGCTTATTTATATTTGTTGGGAAAGGTAGGGAAAATGAAGGAGCTTTAGAAAGGGTAATTTTCCTACGTTTTCTTTGAAACTGAACCCAGATTAATGGTTTAGAGTTGATGATTCTAGGTTTAGTTTTCCCCCTAAATTTTCCTACATTTTCTTGAAAACATAACAGAGAGAAAGAGCTAGAAAAGAAAGACAAGAAGAAGAAAGGTTTGCCCCAAATCATATGGCTCAAAGATCAGTGGAGAAAGAGCAAAAAAGAAAAAGAACAGCAACCAATGTCTCCGTTTTTGACGTTCACAACTGAAGCCATGAGGCTGTTGGAGGAAGAGCAACATCTTCAGTTGAAAAAGTAAATTCAGTAATTTTCTCTATATTTCTCTCTCCTCCCTTTTTCTTCTACTTCTCTCTCTAATCTTTGTCTCGTTGAATTTCTACAGGAAAAAAAAAGATCCATTGAAACGGAAGACATCTACGGAGGAGGAGACATCTATGGAGGCCAGGCTCAGGGTAAAACATGCTGCAGTAGAGAGAGCACTTATGAATATCGTTTTATTTATATATTTTAATGGTCCAATTCAGCTTCAAATTAGAACCACCACTATAAAATTATGAATCGTACTGTGAAGTATTATTTATCTTTGTTAGCAATTGGGCAACCATGTGGCATCACCTTTGACCCTTTTGAACCTTATCCATGTAAGTTTTGAATTTAATTCAAAACCTATTTGGATAACGCACTCTTGATATCTATATCTATCGATAACATATGCTACATTATAACGAAATGGGTTCGGGGATGCGGCGGTGAGTTCCTCACAGTAGCACCTGTTGTGATTCAATACTGTGTCGTTTTGTTGGATTAATTTGAATTCTCGCTTTGCTGTTTCAATTTTTAATTGTTTTTTTCTCTCAAAATCATAGTTTATTTCTTTTTCTCCCTTTAATTCCCATGCTCCATATGTATACACGCACATGAGTAATATTCAAATAAAAATCATGGTAAAATTTTTATATAGATTGATATAATTTGTTATGAATTTTTTATTTGAAAAGAGAACACTTATG
Organism: Camellia sinensis; assembly: GCF_004153795.1. Taxonomy (NCBI): domain Eukaryota; kingdom Viridiplantae; phylum Streptophyta; class Magnoliopsida; order Ericales; family Theaceae; genus Camellia; species Camellia sinensis. The sequence continues at coordinate 6,700 of NW_021024570.1, read as the reverse complement.
AATATCGTTTTATTTATATATTTTAATGGTCCAATTCGGATTCAAATTAGAACCACAACTATAAAATTATGAATCGTACTGTGAAGTATTATTTATCTTTGTTAGAAATTGGGCACCCATATGGGATGACCTTTGACCCTTTTGAACCTTATTCATGTAAGTTTTGAATTTGAATTCAAAACCTATTTGGATAACCCACTCTTGATATCTATATCTATCGATGGCATATGTTACGTGATAACGAAATGGGTTCGGGGATGCTGCCGTGAGTTCCTCATAGTAGCACCTGCTATGATTCAATACTGTGTCGTTTCGTTGGATCAATTTGAATTCTCAATTTGCTGTTTCAATTTTTAATTGCTTTTTTCTCTCAAAATCATAGTTTATTTCTTTTTCTCCTTTTAATTCCCATGCTCGATATATATATACACGCACATGATTAATATTCAAATAAAAATTATTATAAAATTTTTATATAGATTGATATAATTTATTATGAATTTTTTATTTAAAAGAGAACACTTACGAATATCGTTTTATTTATATATTTTAATGGTTCAATTCAAGTTCAAACTAGAACGACAACTATAAAATTATGAATCGTACTGTGAAGTATTATTTATCTTTGTTAGAAATTGGGCACCCATGTGGCATCACCTTAGACCCTTTTGAACCTTATCCCTGTAAGTTTTGAATTTGAATTCAAAACCTATTTGGATAACCCACTCTTGGTATCTATATCTATCGATAGCATATGTTACATGATAACGAAATGGGTCCGGGGATGCTGCTGTGAGTTCCTCACAGTAGCACCTGCTGTAATTCAATGCTGTGTCGTTTTTTTGGATCAATTTGAATTCTCAGTTTGCTATTTTAATTTTTAATTACTTTTTCTCTCAAAAACATAGTTTATTTCTTTTTCTCCTTTTAATTTCAATGCTCCATATATATACATGCGCATGAGTAATATTCAAATAAGAATTATTATACAATTTTTATATAGATTAATATAATTTATTATGAATTTTTTAATTTAAAAGAGAACACTTATGAATATCGTTTTATTTATACATTTTAATGGTTCAATTTAGGTTCAAATTAGAACCACAACTGTAAAATTATGAATTGTACTGTGAAGTATTATTCATCTTTATTAGAAATTGGGCACCCATGTGGCATGACCTTTGACCCTTTTCAACCTTATCCATGTAAGTTTTGAATTTGAATTCAAGACCTATCTGGATAACCCACTCTTGATATCTATATCTATCGATAACATATGTTACATGATAACGAAATGGATTCGGGGATGCTGCTGTGAGTTCCTCACAATAGCACCTGCTGTGATTCAATACTGTGTCGTTGTAGACAAGCCCGCAGGGGGCCTCGCCGCAGCTCGGACTCGACTTTCGTAGTCACGGTTCTTAATCTGAACCAAAGAGTCCAAAATCCGGCAAATGCGTTTTGAGAAAAGATTTTTGAAAAAGTAGTGGCAAACATGGACTGGCTTTGCAGATATCAGAAGTCACCACCTAAATATTTTATTTTGGAAGAAATTTAGGAAACCCTGACTCGTGCCAAGGCCACGTGTCCGTCATCACCAAAGTTTGCCTCGCTCGGGAACTTGGTACGTTGGGGAAGGTCACTTCAGTTGAGCACCCCCGCTCGCCGAGTCATAGACCGGGCCTCTACTAAAACCATGATTATCTATTTTGAAAAACATTGTATATTCTTTAATTCCGGTTATTAGCCTCAGTTACTATGGTGATGACTCACAGCATTACAAGTATAGAACGGTCGCCTTGATTGGAACAAAACATTTCATGTTTGTTTTGAAATGGTTTGCTTAACCCAGGTAGGCTTGAAATATTTTGAAGGATTTATTCCAATTCAGAATTAACCCCAACCTTCAACCCACAAGGCAATTCAGGCAGTTATATCACATAAGCAATTAGCCTGCATGGCAAGCATGCTATCATGGGATGTCACTCACAAACGCATGCAAAGGATGCTAAAGCATAAAGCTACCGAGTAGCTCACAGCCAAAAAGAACACATACATTTAGAAAATCATGCATGATCCTAAGTATATAGATAAATGCCTAATGCAAACACATGCAAAAGTGGCAACTATAGCAGGCTCGGCTATTCCTAAACATGGCATATGGAATGCATTACAAGCTAAAACATGTATTCAACCTTTGGAATTGAAGACTACAATGCAGTTATATGAATGCCGACCCAGGTGCATTCAAACTGAATGAATGCAATGCAAAACATGCCGTCCCATACTGTATGGCTAATTGAAAATATGCGCCTAATCTAAACCATCATAAGCGGATAAATAAAGGAGAAAAAAGGACGTTGGGGTTGGAAGACATACAACACACACACGCACACTTATTACAGTTGTGCCCTCGCGCAGAGGAGTCCGAATAAAATAATACAGTCCAGATAATTACAGCCTGAATGAAAGAATATTACAGTCCAAAATATTACCAAACCTAATTAATTAACAAAAAAAAAAAAAAAATTAACTAAGAATAGAAATAAAAAAAACTTGGCGTGCAAGCCAAAGGACTGGCCTTGCTTCTGATGGATGATGCAATGTCCGGGTTGTCGTTGCGCGGGGAAATCCACCGTTGGGTGCAATGGCCCCAATTAAGCCCGTCTGTTTTACACCTGTTCGTTGAAATGCGTGTCCAAGGTCCCGAAAAATTGCTGGATTCTTCATTTTGCTGCAACAGAGAGCAGGAAAGGGGACATAAGCAATGTATTTTCACAGATATATTGCATGTCTCGATCTGGTCGCCATGCCACCAATCGCGCATAACCGGAGGCATGTGGCCGAGAGTCGAACTGCACAAACTTCAAATATACAAGAGGAATGAATGCACATGAAAACTACAGCTAAAAACCCTAACTCCATCATGGATAATCCAGGAACCCGAAACATAGTGTCGGGTTGACTGGGGAATTGGAGACACATTCCGTCACTCGGAGTTACGAAAATGTACCTCGGTTTTCCCGTGCCCGGGCTACTCCTATTCCGGACACGAATTGCAATGAGTGCATGATATGCAGAAATGCAAACTTAAGATAACAATTCTAACATATACAATGCTATGGGGAATGACATGCCTCGAAAGATGCGTGCAACGGGCACGCCAAAACCGAGGAAAAAATGACAAGAATGCAATTCTAAGATAACAAACCTTAGTATGCCACTATGCTGTAAAAAAAAGAGATGCCTCGAATGCGCGCATTACGGGCACGCAAACCGAGACAATGACAGGAATGCAATGCAAGTGACTAAAAAATGGCATGGGGAAAGGTTAACATGGAACTATATACCTAACATGAGAGAGCCTCAGCCGCACACTCACATAAAGAGGGGCCGATTGAGAAAAAATGAAAGTGCCTCGAAAATGCGTGCCACGGGCCGACGCAAAACCGAGTGCGAATGGCATACGCAATGGCAAATGACATGAAAACATGATATGGACTTATACCCAACATTGAGTGAGGCCTCAGGGCCCACAACTCACATAGGATGCCGGCGGGATTATCAATAAATCTGGTGATAAATGCCTCGGAAATGCGTGCACACGGGACGCAAACCGAGGGCAAATGGCAGAATGGGATGTAATGGACATGAAAAACATGATTTATGGGTTATAACCAAACATGAGTTGAAGCCTCAGCCACAACTCAGCATTAGGATTGACCGACGGGAATTAAAAAAGGGAAGTGTCTCGAAAATGCGTGGCACACGGGCACGCAAAACCGGACAGGGCCAATGGCAGAATGCGAATGCTAAAATGGCATGAAAACACTGATTATGGGGCTTTATAACCAACATGATGTGAAGCCTCAGCCACACTCACATAGGAATTGCCGGCGGATAAAATGGAAAGAGCCTCGAAAAATGCGTGCACACGGCACGCCAAAACCGAGCAATTGACAAAATGCGAATGTAATGACATTGAAAACATGATATGGGCTTAACCAACATGGAGTGAGCCTCAAGCCACAAACTGCACATAGGAATGCCGGCGGATAAAATAAAAGTTGCTCGAAATGGGCATGCACACGGGCACGCAAAAAAACCGAGGGGCAATTGGCAGAAATGCGAATAGCAAAATGGCATGGAAACATGGATATGGGGGCTCTATAACCAACATGGAGTGAAAGCCTCAGCCACACTCACATAGGATGCCGGCGGGATGAAAAAATGAGGTGCCTCGAAAAAATGCGTTGCACACGGGCACGCAAACCGAGGCGGAATGAAAAAATGCGATATGGAAATGACATGAAACATGATCATAGGGCTATAACCAACATGAGTGAGCCTCAGCCACACTCACATAGGATGCCGGCAGATAAAAATGAGGTGCCTCGAAATGCGTGCACAACAGGCACGCAACCGAGGCGATGACAAAAATGCGATGTAATGGCATGGAAAAATGGCATGCAATCATTCTAATGGAAAATTTCAGCACTAAAATATGGGGGGGAAAAACAGTCCCCGAAATTGAGGCGAAAATGATACAATATGCATGGGAATTGTCCCGAAATTGTGAATTTAGGCACCCGAATTGGCCTTATAAGCTATGCCAAACATGCACAATATGGACATGCAATGCAAAGACAGAAGCTAGGACAAGTCCCAAAAAAGGACACTTTCACAGTTATAAAACGATGGCCAAAACAGCAAGATAAGGTTATGGCAAAAATGGCATGCCAAAGAATTAGGGGCCAAGAGAGGGGTAATGAAGCAAGGATATTAAAGCAAAAATCCAAACTGGAAACATTCCCTTCTACAACACTGAAGAGGGGACCAAAAAATATGAAATAATTACAGTATATTGGCCAAGCCTCAAAATCAAATATGACAAACATGATAGAAATGTGATGCAAATTGGAGGCTCAAAAGTGGCTATAACATTGAGGTATGCAAAATTATTCACCAACAGCCAAAGACCTTAATAAAACATGTAGAATGGGGCCAAAATAGGGCTATTTCCAGAACTGTTAAAAAATTGGCCAAAAAACAAAACATTTTGATAGGGCTAACTAAAAAACATTGCAAGGTAATGGGGAATAAAAAAGAGGATATAAACACAAAAGGTGGCAATATGGAGGTGTCCCAAAACCATTGTGAATTAGGACCTAAATTGAATACTTGATGAAAGAATGGACCCAAAATATAGCACTTTTCAAGAAACTGGTTAAAAATGGCCAAATTAACAAAAAGCATAGTAGGCTGCCATTGTGCATGTGCAAAAGAATGGGGAATAAAAGAGGGGTTATAAAAGGTAAAGTATAACATTGGAAGTTCCCAAATTGGTGTTGGAGCCCGTTCTTTCAATGTTGAAGAGGGGCTCAAAATAAAGGCCTAAATAGATCAGTTTTACAACCATGCTCGAAAAACAAGTATTACTCATGGGGCCAAATAAAATAGTCATTGCAATGATTATTGGACATATTAAATTGGAGGATCAATGAAGCAAGTGCATCATGGAGTGGGCTCAAACAGGGTTGAGCCAGTCTTAATTGAAAAGTGAAGATGAAGGCTCAAAAATTGGAGTGGGGCCCCTTTCAGTTTAGGGGCCGTGAAAGCTTGAAACAAAAAAGCATTATGGGGGTCTGTTTTACCCAATGGATCAAGAAAGGGTTCAAAAAGAGGAGAAAGATAGTATTCACTACCCTTTGAAGGACTAATAAAAAAACTTTTTTGTTGCTTCTTGGACCAATCTGTCAGCTCCTTTAGCTTTAAGATGGCCTTCCTCGTGTGTTTGCTGGCGAAATGAGATGTGGTGGTGGTAGGCTTGGTGGTATTGTAGAATTAGAAAATGGTGGATTAGGGGGGACTAGGAAATTTTCAAGGAAATGAGAGGTATAGAGGATGGCTTTGTGTATGGAAAGCTTTCAAGGAAAAACAATTTTTTTTAACCCCAATAACATATGGATATTAGGCTTTTACTTGTTATAAGGTGCCAAAAAGCACGGGTGCGAGGTGTAAAAGCGTGGTTGGAAAAAAAGGAGAGCAACTTGTTCCCCCAACAAAAAATATCCCCTCGGATAAAGAGTCTTTTTCTGGGGGATTATTCTGAAAGCCTCCATAGCTGTAAAGTGCTAGTGCAAGGGATCTCGGTTGTCCCGGCCAGGTCTTTTTGCTCTGTGCAGTTGTGGTCCTGGCCGGCCACAACCCCCTATGTCCAGCCGGGTAGGGGTCATAAAGGGTTCAAAACAGATTTTTCTGGCCTTGGCGCACCCAACTGATGTGTTTTCCTCTATTGTTTGTGTACAATTACAACCCTGTGGTTAAAAGTTCCCAAGGAAAGTGGGTCCCCAAGGGGTGTTTCAACATTTAGCTACTCGGATAAGATGGGGTTCAAAAGGTGTCAAGTGGAATTACTGGCCTCGTGCCACCAAACTTCTTTAGGGTGCCTTCTCATGTGGTGTACATCAAAAATCATGTGGTTCTAAAAGTTCAAGAAAAAAGGGTGCCACAATGGTGTTTCAACATATAAGCTCGGTACAGGGATGCTCGGTCAAAAGTGGTTTTAGGTGGAGCATTTACTGGCCGGCCACCAACTTTTAGGGTCCTCGTCATGTGTGTACATCATGAAATATGTGGTTTCAAAGTTCAAGAAAAAAGGGCCCAAGGTTGTTCAACCGATATAGATCTCTCTCGT
>NW_021024569.1:1131488-1142983 GCF_004153795.1 Camellia sinensis | reverse complement strand
CTGCCCCCAATGTGAACCTGAGTTCTACCTGGGTTCTCATTACTCATGTCTTCCAAAAATACCAACATGTAACTTTATCCATCATATGTGTTTTAAAGAAAAGGGAAAAAATTTTATGATGACATCGGCCAAAAATAGTGCACATCTAATGATAGAAGAATTTCAAATTACAAGTGTTCCAAGGTCTTGGCAGTGCTTTGCCCTCGTTATCTTCAAGCCGATAAGCTCCATTGCCTAATACTGAAGTAATTCTATACGGTCCTTCCCAGTTTGGGCCAAGCTTGCCCTCTCTGGGATCCTTCTTGTTGCCAACGACTTTTCTCAGGACTAGGTCGCCGACTTGAAAATCTCTTGGATTGACCTTCTTGTTGTAAGCTCTGGCAAGCTGTTACTGCGAGCTGTATTGCAGCTTTCTCTCTTCGTTCTTCCAGAAGATCCAGATCTCGGGCTAAGAGTATGTCATTGGTGCCATTCTCTACTCCTTGGGTTCTGATCCCTGGGATGCCGATCTCCAATGGGATGACTGCTTCTGTGCCATAAGCCATGGCAAAGGGGGATTCCCCTGTTGATCTTCTCGGCGTAGTCCGATATGCCCAAAGTACGTTGGGCAACTCGTCTACCCACTTTCCTTTTGATGCCTGTAGCCTCTTCTTTATTCCATCCAAAATTACTTTGTTGGATGCTTCTACTTGCCCATTGCTTTGGGGAAAACTTGGTGTTGAAAAGTAATTCTTGATTTTGAATTTCGCTCAAAAGTTCTTGATGAGTTTACTGTCAAACTGTGTTCCGTTGTCAGCAACTATTGCTCAGGGAATCCCAAATTTGGTGATGATGTTTCTCCATATAAAGTTCTTGACGTCTACATCTCGGATTTTGGCAAGAGGTTTTGCCTCTATCCACTTCGTAAAGTAATCCGTTGTTACCAGCAAGTATTTTCTCTACCTAGTTGCCTGGGGAAGTTGCCCAACAAGATCCATGCCCCATTGGGCAAACGACCAAGGGCTGGATACTGGGTTCAGGTCAACAGCTGGCTGATGTATCAAAGGTGCAAACCTTTGGCATTGTTCACACTTCTTTACGTAGGCTTCAACATCCTTTTGTATATAGGGCCACCAATACCCCTGGGTAATGGCCCTGTGGGCTAACGTTCTGCCCCCAGCATGGCTTCCACAAATTCTTTCATGAATTTCATATAGGAAATCTTCAACCTGCAAAGGGTGTACGCATCTTAAAAGGGGTCCAGTGAAGGACATTCTGTAAAGATGTCCATCTTCTGTTAGACTGAATCTTGCAGATTTCAATCTGACTTTGTGTGCCTCCTTATGATCTTCTGGCACTTTTCTGTCTTTCAGGAATGCAACAATTGCATCCATCCAGCTTGGCCCCATGTCTACACACATTGCTTGCTGCTCTGTGTTCTCTGGTTCTATACTCGGGCCCGACATATAGTCGATCATAATTGTCCTTGTTTTTCCAGTCTGTATTGAACTTGCCAGGTTAGCCAACGTGTCGGCGTGGGTGTTTTCATCTCGGCTAACTTAGAGTAGTCGGCAGTTCTGAAATAGGGCTGCCAATCTGATGACCTCTTTTGCATATGCTGACATCCTTTCGTCCCTGGCTGCAAATTCACCTGTTGACTGGTTAACAATAAGTTGTGAATCACAAAAAACTATTACCTCATCTGCTTCTGCTGCTGCTGCCAGTTTTAGCCCTGCAATTAATGCTTCGTATTCCGCTTCATTGTTTGAGGCCTTGAACTCCAAACGGATGGACTGTTCTACTATTTCTCCATCTGGAGATATCAGCAGTACTCCTGCCCCCGCTCCTTGTCGGTTCGAACTTTCATCGACGAATAGCCTGAATGAGTCGCCGATGTAGATGCTACAGGGTCTGAGCTTTTCCTTCCTTTGCTCTTTTGCTTTTGGCTGGGATTCTCCTTGCTTGCTGGGACAATGCTCATCCTGGCTCAACGGAGCCCAATGTTCGATGGTTTCGGGGGTGAATTCTGCCACGAAGTCGGCCAAAACTTGGCCTTTAACTGCTGTTCTCGGCCTGAACTTCAGGTCATACTGACCTAGGGCTACGGCCCATCTTGCTATTCTTCCTGTTAGGTCTCCTTGCTGCAATAAGGACTTCAGTGGATGCTCTGTTAAGACCACAATCTTGTGCGCCTGAAAGTAATGGTTCAACTTCTTTGAAGCCATTACTAAGGCTAGCATTAATTTCTCCAGTGGTAGATACCTTGTTTCTGCATCGGCCAAGGTTTTACTTACATAATAAACAGCCTTTTGTTCCCCTTTTTCTTCTCGGATTAGTACTGCACTGACTGCGTGTTCTGAAACTGCCAAGTGCAAAAACAGTTCTTCCCTTGGTTCTGGATTGGAAAGAGCCGGAGTTGTGGTCAAGTACTTCTTTAGGTCGGTTAAAGCGGCTTCGCATTCTTCTGTCCAGAGAAAGTCTGTGGCTTTTTTTACCAAGTTGAAGAAGGGTCTGCATTTATCTGAGCTTCTGCTGATGAATCTGTTTAGGGCTGCGGCCCTTCCAGTAAGCATCTGAACCTGTTTTGCCGATGTTGGGCTCTTCAGCTCTAGGATGGCCTTGATTTGGCCTGGGCTAGCCTCAATGCCCTTTCTTGTTACCAAATACCCTAAAAACTTACCTGATCCAACTCCAAATGCACACTTTGATTCGTTAAGTCGGAGCCGGTATGTTTTAAGTATATCAAAGACTTCTTTTAGGTCGGCAAGATGACCCTTAGATTCCTTGGTCTTCACGACCATGTCATCGATGTAGACTTCTACCGTTTTGCCAATCAGGTGCTTGAACATCTTTGTTACTAACCTTTGGTAAGTTGCTCCAGCGTTTTTCAACCCAAAAGGCATTACCTTGTAACAATACAAGCCTTTAGGGGTGATGAACGCAGTCTTCTCCTCGTCTGGAGGGTACATGGCAATCTGGTGGTACCCCCTGTATGCATCCAAAAAACTCATCATTTCGTGCCCTGAAGTTGCATCTACTAGCTGGTCAATCTTGGGCAGAGAAAAGCTGTCTTTGGGGCAGGCTTTGTTGAGGCCGGTAAAGTCTACACAAACCCTCCATTTGCCGTTCTTCTTTTTCACTACTATTGTGTTGGACAGCCATGTCGGGTAGTGAACTTCTAGGATGGCCCTGGCCTCCAGAAGTTTGTCTACTTCTTCTTCTACTGCTTCGACGTGCATCAACGTCGGTCTTCTGGCTCGTTGAATCACAGGTTTTGCCGACCTGTCGACATTCAGTCTGTGGCAAGTGACCTCGGGGTCAATGCCAGGCATTTCATAAGGTGTCCAGGCAAACACCTCAATGTTGCCTCTCAAAAAATCTTCCAGTTCTCTTTCCTCTTCTTCGGCTAAGCCTGAACCGAGAAGAAAGAAGCGTTCTTCGTCGCCCTCCTGGACAAGGATTTTCTTTAGTGTCTCTTCACTCTTTTCGGTTGGCTTCTTGCCAACATCGTCTAGTACCTCCATGTCCTCGTCTTCAATCTCTGCCTCTTTTGGCTCTCGAATGTTGCAAGTAGACTTCGTTGCTGCCATGGAGTAACTTTTTGCCTGCAATTGATCTCCTCTGACTTCTTCAATCCCATGCTCTGTGGGGAACCGTAGTAGTTGATGCAATGTTGAGGGAACTGCCCCCATTGCATGCAACCATGGTCTTCCCAAGATGATGTTATATGGCGAGGGTGTGTCAATCACCATAAATTCTGTCTTGATCTTCTTAGTACCAGCTTGTACTTCCATGCTTGCTGCGCCTAGTGGCCATGTCGGCGTTCCATTGAAGCCGACCATAGGGTTGCTGGATTGTTCCAGGTCGTCAGGATGAAGGCCCAGCTTCTTGTAACATCTGACGTACATGATGTCACAAGAGCTGCCTTGATCTATTAGGATGTGTTTTACTTGGCATTCCCCAACCGGCGGGATACTACCAAGGCATCATTATGCGGATGCTGGACCATCTCTAGGTCAGCTTCAGTAAAGGTTATCATCGGTCCTTGGCATTCTTCAGGCCGAGGTCTTTTGTGTTCGACCTGGTTCACGTGCTGTAGGTGTTTTACTCTTTGGGTTTCTCCCCGAATGTCGTTTTGGTTCACTTTTGAGTGAATGACATTAACCACCCGTGGTCCTCCTGCCTGTGGTTGTTGTGCTGGGGGAGGCGGAGCTGCAGGTGCTTGAGGCAATCTTGCCTGTTCTTCTCTTGCCCTGGCCTCATCAATAAGGTCCCTCAGATGGCCTTGCCTTACCAAGTCTTCTAAGTGTGCTTTTAGGGCTCTGCAACCCTGAGTTGGGTGCCCTTCTTCATTGTGGTAAGCACAACGCCTACCAACGTTTCTTCCCATGAATTCCCCTGGTGCTCTTGCTAGAGTCCTGAAATAAGGTTGGTTTCGTATTTGATCCAAGACTTTATGGATAGGGATTCAGAACACCGTCGTCACTGCCTGTTTACCCTTCAATTCTGTTTCTTGTTTGGTCGGTCCGTTGTTACCTCGGCCTCGCTTCGGAAAGCCGTTTCCTTTCTCCTGCTTTATCTCTTTGTTTCCCGATGTATCTTCCTCGGCTCTGGCGTACTTCTCGATTCTCGCCATGAGTTCCTCCATGCTTTTCGGAAATGTTTTTGCCAAAGACTTCGGTAGTGGGTAGTCATCTTTCAGGCCGTTCTTGAAAGACACGACCGCCACTTCTTTGTTGCATTCGGGTATTCGATTGAACACCTCGTAGTACCTCTTTGCGTAGGCCCTAAGGCCTTCTTCCTTGGTGATTCTTAAAGCCATCAGGGCGTCGACCCTCAAGGGCTGTAGTTTGTTTGTCACAAACCTGGCCACAAACATCTCGGCTAGGCCTTCCCATGTCTTTACGCTTCCCTTCGGTAGTTTATGGAACCAATCAGATGCAATTTTCCCAAAGGATAAGGGGAATACTTTGCAGAGCAATGGCTCGTTCCCACTATATAATGCCATTGAGTTCAGGTATAGTCCAACATGAAAGTTGGGATCTGACTTACCATCATAAATTTGGAACCTTGGCATACTGAATCTCTTTGGCGCTTCAAATTTGTCTAGTTCCACTGAGAATGGTGTCCTCGGCTTAACTGGGGAAGTTACCTTGGTTTCAACATTCTGTTGCCTCCTCTTGAGGTAATATCTCAAGTCTTCTTTACTCCTTCCTGGAGCTCGGCTATCTTTTGATTTCAATTTCTTCGGTACACTACTTTTGGCCTCGTGGTGGGCTCGTTTTGATCTTTCTCCATGTGTTGTGTCAAAGCAAAGTGCTTGCCCTTGAACATGGCGATGTTCTTTGGGCTCTGGATCCTTCGTGTGATACGTTCTTCGGGACTCTTCTCGTCTCGGTTCCTCTCGTCCGGCTTCCCTGGAAGGTCGGTGAGAGTGTCTTCCGCTCCTGGTTTGCTGAGGGACTTCGGGGATTATTCTTCTTCCTCCCTTCTGGGCATTGGTTGCTGGCATCGGTGTATCCTGCAGCGGGTATGGTGGCTGCATGACATTATTTTGCATCATGAAGTTGACGACCGACTGTAGGTCCGCCAACTTGTTTGCCAAGTCTTTTACTTCCTCATCCCTCCGTAGGCACCTATCCTTCCATACCTGAAGGTTATCTTTGTTATAGTACTTGCCTTGGTCTGTCTTCTTTGAAGTGTTGCCCTCCTGGCCGACGTCTTTCTCTCCGTGGCCTTGGCCATGAGTTTCTGTGTTGTGGTTGTCTCCTTCAAAGTCAAGATCAATTGGTCTGCCACTCCCAGCAGGAGTGTCACCCCCAATGTTTTCCCTCTGTCCGTCACTGGCCATCTATTCTTCTAAGTTCCCACAGACGGCGCCAAATTGTGTGGGTAATTTTCTAACCACACTGCCCGCCTAGTAATCAGCTGGAGAGCACTGGTAGAATAGATGGCTTCAGCAAACCTGTAACAAAAAGAAAAGGCTCCGGCGGTGGCTCTTCCACCCGGGGGCACTCCGACGATCAAGTCAGTATATCTCTCAAAGATAATCAAGTGCTAAACTCACAAGCTTGAGTATATAATTGTGTACCTTAGACCCACGGGGGTGCCTCTCTTATATAGTTTACTTAATCCAAGTCCTATTAGAAGCCTAACTTCTATGGACTCCAATTCAGTGTTTACTTTGGATTTCTCAAGAGATAAAGATAAACTCCCTAAGAGTTTTATCCTTATCTTAGCAAAGTCTTCTCTTTACTCTAGGACTCTTTATCCGCTTATCTCGGATTCCGATATCTTCGGAGATCACCTCGGCCTTGCCTAAGTAACCTCGGCATAACTACCAGGACACGTGGCACCTTGGCTGACACGTCAGCGTCACCATGCCACGTGTTGGTATTGAGAAAATTCATCCCCACATATACTATACTCCCAAACATATAAGATTGATAGTAATTAAACAATGGGAGTATAAGATTCAATATTTTTAACATATTTTGGAACTAATCAAACTACCTATACTTTCAAATCAGACAATTCTAACCTAGCCAATCGGGATAAATTATCAATTCTAATACTATATAAAAATCCAACGGCCTCTGTTTAAATAATGAGAGATACTGGAGAACCCAGTACGGAAGGACCCCAGCACCCACACCTTGACGTGGGGGGCTGCCAATAGAGAAGAAAAAGAAAAAAAAATTTTTTTTTTTTGACCAATCAAAACAGACCCCAGCACCCCACTGGAGTCTTATGCATTTTCCTAAAATAATATATTTCAAATCAAACAAATCACGGATAAAATAAAAATATGAATTATGTTTAATTTTTTTATATTTTGTAAAATAGAAGATAGCCAATTGGGATTTTTGTAATTGTTTAAAATAAAAAAATTAAAAAAATTAGCATGAAATATTAATGATAAAACTTCTTACTAAAAATCTCATTTTGCTTATATAAATGGGAGTATAAGATTTACTTTATGTAAGTAAAACAATTCACTTTTTCCTTCTTTTCTCGATGTGGGATTATAAAATAAAAATTAGCCAATGGAGATTTTCTTAATTGTTTAAAAGTTAACAATTATTTGAGCGACAAGTTTATTTCGAATCAAGCAATCTTCGCCGTTTAATCTTTAATTAGGTCAATCTTTAATTTATTTCGAATCAAACAAATTTAACTAATATATTTTGATAAAAAAATTAAAATCGCAGTTAAACCAACGAATCAGTTAAACCGAAAACGGTTCACTTTACCGGTTAGATCAATGGACCAACCAATTTATACAAAAATTAATTAATCAAAACTTTTAAATTTTATTTTAATTTAAAATTTTAAACTGTCTTGAACTGAAACATACACAATATTACAATATTAAATAGGAGCATAAGGTTTGTATAATAAAACGTTTTATTTTTTTCTCCTTTTCATAATGGGAGATTGTAAAATAAAAGTTAATAGTTGCTTAAACGAGAAGTTCATTTTAATCAAACAATCTCAGTCATGTCAATCTTAGTTTATTTCAAATCAAACAAATCTATTTGATACTTTTATTTTCTTCTGACCTTTTTATTTATTTATTTAGATACTTTTATTCTCTAAGAAATTTATTTTTATTTAAATATTTTATTGTAATTTTTAAATAAAAAATAATTTCTGAAAAATCATATTTAAATTATTTTATGTCATTATAAATTGTAATTTTTTTATAATTTTTTTAATATCAACTTATTCGATGATAACTTTCCAAAAGGTGTATTTTTAAACAATTAAAAAAAATCTATTGAAAAAACTTAAGCATATTGCTTTTGCTTTTTGTTCATTAATATTAAAATTTTAATTAATTTTATTTATTATTTTAAAAAATAAAGTAGCAGAAAAAGAAAGTAAAAAAAAAAACGAAAACAAAAACTCATTTTTTGGAGACAAAAATAAATAAATAAAATCTTCTTATGCCACGCCCTATCAAAAGAATAAAACTAAATTTTTTTATACAAAAGCACAACAAAATAAAAACTATCAAACCCAATAAACTGAATAAAGCATTTCTTATACAAAGGTCGAAGCATAAAAACAAATTTATTTACTTAAAGGCCGAATAAAGTAAAGCGAAACTTACCAATAAGTCCCATATACAAAGTTTAAGGCCCATCTAATTCTCAAACAAAATAGTTGTACCAATTAGTCTTATTACACATTTTTAATTGTTACCAAAAAATCCTTTTTTTTTTTTTAAATTTACAGATACTGTTATATTTTACTACCGTCGGATTTCCGTCAAACGGTCACCGGAGACTCGTTGGAATGTTCAAAATCACCAGAAAGTCGCCGGAGTATTGCCGGAAAGTCGCTGGAGTATCGTCGGAAGTTCACTGGAGTGTTAAGAACGTTAATGGAAGTCGTCGGAATGTTCAAAACGTTCACTGGACGTTAAGAACATTACTGGAGACTCACCAAAATGTCTAGAATATTGCCGAAAAAAAAAGAATAAATGAAGAAATTAAAGTAAAAAAAACATAGCAAAATGTGTTAAATATTGATAAACTAAAAGGAAAAAAATGAAACGACAAAAAACAACAACAATGGGAAAAATATATGCTATTTTTCAATTTTTGTAACGTTTAAGCAAATAATCTCCAATATTGATCAAGCTGAAAAGTAAGTTTTGAAACTGTAAAATGCTACAGTTTCAAAGCAAAAATCTATTAAGCATTTATCCTTATTAATCAAACTGAAAAACATGTTATGAAATTGTAAAATTTTACGGTTCTAAAGAATGTTATTAAACTGTAAAATTTTACAATTTTATACCATGATTCATTCCAGTACCAAAGAAATTTGAAACTGCAAAATGTTACAGTTTTAAACCATGGTTCATTTCAGTACCAAAAAAATTTGAAGCTGCAAAATGTTACAGTTTTAAACCATGATTCATTCCAGCACCAAAAAAATTTAAAACTGTAAAATTTTACAGTCTTCACCGCCTGTAACTAAAACTCGAAAACTACTTGTTCAGAACTTGAAAATTTTCTCTATTAGAACAGAAAAAGAGAAGTGTATAACAGAGAAAATGAAGAAAAAAATAAGAGATCGAAGGAGAGGCGGATATAGAGAGATGATTGTACTCCGGCAACTATTTTTTGTTTAGATTTAGCCAAATCTGATGTAGATCTACTCAGATCTGATGTAGATCTACATCAGATCTAAGTAGATCTACTCATCTTCTTCATCGGAAATATATCTTCTTCACCGTCAGTGAGGGTGAAGTCAATGAGTTGATTTCGATGGTTGGTGGTTACCGGTGAACCCCGATCAATGGAGAAAGACGTGATCACCGGTCGTCGTCCATGATAAAGAAGATGAGAGAAAAATACAAAAAAAAAGAGAGAGAGGAAAACATAAAAAGTGAGGCAAAAAGCAGAGAGAGAGGGAAAAGTAGGACTTTTGGATCTACTCAAAAAGTTATTGGACTAAATGGTGTCCACATATTTCAAATAGGACCTGTGGGTAATTTCCCCTAAAATAAAACCTACCTTATCAAAGGCCCATAATAGTTTTCTCAACGATAATTAATTTTTACTCCCTAAAAAACAAAAATAAATATTTCAGTAAAAATGAATTTTAAATATATTTTTTACAAAAATAAGAAAATAATAAAGCTTTCCCATCTAAAAAAGGTATAATAATAATAATAAAAAAAACCATTTTAAAACATTACCTAACATAAACATTGCTAGTTATAATTACACCAAATTTTGATTTATATGAGCTTGGGGAAATTAAGGATGCACGTCAAGAAGAATATCCAGCTCAGAGGTTGACTGATATCCTCCAACATCAACTAATTCAACTTGATGAGGTTTAGGTTCTCCTTCTTGTTGGTGTTGATGTACCACAATGCAACTGATGATGAGAACAGGAATGGCCTGTATGATCTCCCAAATCCGCCAGATAATTTTTACAATCGAATCCGAAACCAAACCATGCCAAGGAGAGATGCATATGATGGTGCCATAACCAACCCAAAAAAGGGATTTTGGAAAGAAAACAGAGGCTATCAGTGCAACAGCCAAGGGAGAAGAGAAGTCTCTGGGTTGGACTTGGACTGGCTCGATAGTGACAGAGACATGAAGAGGAAGCTTGACAGAGATGAGGAGGAACAGTAGGGTGACAATGGAAATGAAAATGAACCATAAGTTTGGATTGAAATTGGGGTTGTGGTGGTGGTCTTGGAGAAGGAAGAGAATGAGGTTGATCAGTGCAGGGACTAGAAATCTCAAGTCCAAGTAATACATTTTTGATGATCAGAAGTGAGAACTAGATAAGATCTAATAAGAACTATACTATACTATATACTGGACAGAGTACTGATTTTATTTGCGTTTATGGTAATGCTATATATAGAGAGAGAGGGAGAGAGACCTGTTCATTGATTTAGGGGTAAATTACAAATATATTTTGGAGATTTGTTTAAAATACAAATTATTCTTTGTGATTTTGAAAATTAAAAATATTTTTTTGTCAAAATTTTTTATTTCACAGCATTAACCAGGAGTATTGCCGGAAAGTCGCTGGAGTATCGTCGGAAGTTCACTGGAGTGTTAAGAACGTTAATGGAAGTCGTCGGAATGTTCAAAACGTTCACTGGACGTTAAGAACATTACTGGAGACTTACCGGAATGTCTAGCTGGATGTGTGATTTTCATGCTCGACGGACACTCGACCTCCACTCGAGCGTGAGACTTAGACCCTCGCTCGAGCGTAGATTCCCTCGCTCGAGCGGACAGCAAAACACAAGAACTTCTAGGCATATGCATTTCACGCTCGAGCGTGACTCCTGCCGTTCGAGCAAAAGTGCATGTACTTAGGCTTCACGCTTGAGCGTGAAAGTCCTCGCTCAAGCGTGGGTCAAATTTCTAGAAAATCCAGATTGACCTCCAAGCATGAAACTCGACCTACAACCATTGAAAACTCATTTTTTTGCGCCAAATCTTTGGAAAACACATGGTAACCCATAAAACAACATGTTTAAAGCTTAAATTCAAGAAATCATGGCCCAAGAGTAAATCAATTTGTGCAAAATCAACATGAACTTTATAAATATCTCATCAATTCAACATGCAAGAACCTCTTTGAACTCTAACCCTCCAAAACATAATCAAACTTGATAATTTGATGGAAAACAAATTGAATGACCATAATGTGAGTGAAATTAGCACATGCATGAGGAAATTCTTGAAACTCATCCTTCAAAATGCTATGAAACATACATGCATGCATGGATTAATCCTCAATTCAACATTTTAACCCAATTCCTAGCTTTAGACACTAATTAACTATGAACCAAGAAAGAAACAATTCAAATTCAAGTTCAAGGGGATGAAATCTCTACCTTAGGTCTAGAATTCCAAGTGTGGGAGCTTAAACATGCAATCCTCTTCCAATTTCTCTAACCCTTCAAGCTAATCTCTAGATGAATTCAATTCCTCCCTCACTCCCTCTCTCTCCCGGTTTTGGCA
>NW_021024569.1:1108238-1130270 GCF_004153795.1 Camellia sinensis | reverse complement strand
TTCGCTCGCGTTTATTAATTTGTTCAAGAATTGGCCGAAGGTAACTTCAGGTACTGGCCATCACGATACTTAACCCATCGGTACGGAGAGCGGGTCGTGACAAAAGAAAATCATCATTGAGCATAGGATACACGCACATTTAAGAAGTAGGCTAGCAGGCAATTAGTACCTAAATATTATACTTTGTTAATCAATTTAATTATATTATAATTTTGGTGGGTGCTTGAACCCGACGCCCTCTATTTCTTTTCCTTCTTTTGCTATAACAAATATAAATTATATCTAATATCCTTCACAAATTATGCACAAAAAAAAAAAATAATTTTAACATATATAAATATAATCATATAAAATTATAATATAATTAAATTGATTAACAAAGTATAATATTTAGGTACTAATTGCCTGCTAGCCTACTTCTTAAATGTGCGTGTATCCTATGCTCAATGATGATTTTCTTTTGTCACGACCCGCTCTCCGTACCGATGGGTTAAGTATCGTGATGGCCAGTACCTGAAGTTACCTTCGGCCAATTCTTGAACAAATTAATAAACGCGAGCGGAAATAATATTTAAGTGAGGCTACCAAAATAATCATCGGAACTTCTATTTTTATTACAAAATTTATTGACCCAAAAGACCGATATTTACATATAGAAATATCATAAAAATATTGTGTGTGTCTATTCCACAGCCCCGCACCTAAGACTTGACACAGCCCCGCACCTAAGACTTTCCAAAAGCTATTTCTGAATTGCATTGTTTCCTGAAAATTGGTAAACAGTTATAAGCACATGGCAGAGTGAGAAATATTATGGCAAGAGTATAAGGGACACAAAATAACCATGGATAGTTATGTAACTAAAATATTTAAGATAATTTAGTCTAAACAAACAATCATTTAAGTAGCAAAACTGAAATTATGCAAATAAATAACCATAACCATGGTACCAAACAGAACAGAACAGATGTACGGATTCAAGAGGTGGCTCGTATGGATTATAGAGGTGGCTTCCACAATAGTGTAGCACTTATCTCTGCACAGCACTTTGCTTGACACAGAACATATGTCAATAGATCCATGACAATAGAGGGCCACAAAGTGACCAAACAGAGGCCAATGGTTATTTAAGTCTCCCAAGATGTGGGACTCCCGTGATGGTACTTATAAAACATAAATGTTTATAATGTTATAGTAAAATATTCTTTAAAAGTTAAACAAACATATCTATGAGTTTCATTTTAAGCAAATAGGGTTCAGAAAATAACCCACGTAATTGAAATATTAATATAATTTATAAAACGTAATTTGTATAAAATAAATTATGGTAAGTTCAAACATGTGTAAAATATATTATGATGACTCAAGGTATAATATAACTCATCTTAATATTGACCCTTAGCCTTACTCCACTATCACAACATTTCTACTATAAGTTCCTACTACCAACAACTTACGTGCCTCTCCCCCTCTCTTTTTTTCCTTTTCTTTCAGTTGATCACCTCCTCCCTATTATAGGGAAGTAAGAACATTAGCTGGCCAACACGTGGCCAGCGCGTATCCTCCCACAGATTTGGTCATAAATTATACGGATTGATACTTATCTTTAATAAATATTTAAGATAATTATACTTTGGTCCAGTTTTCTAATATAACCATATAAATAAATTAATTTCTAATTAAATTACACTCTATCGTATACCAACAAAAAATTAATTATTTATTTTATTACCACACTCATTATTATTATTATTATTATTATTATTTAGTTACTCTTACTTTTATATTTATCTATTTACTATCTTTAACTTTAATTTGGCCCAACTAGTATTATAATTCCATATTTCTATTAATTTGGCCCCAAATAATAATCCCTAATTAATTCCATATTTGATAATCCATTGCCAAATTAGATTCTGTATTTATTGTTATTTATTTAATAATATATCATCACATACAACCATAATACTAGTATAAAATTTAAGAGACAACTTAAATTTTTGAGTTGTTACAGTTTTACATATTTAACCCCATCAAATGTCCGTTACGAGCTATCTTAGGGACCCTAATTAGCGATTTGGCAATTAAATGAAATTACACATTTACTCAAAATACACTATAAAGGGTTTTTAGCTGCTAGTTGTTACTTTCTTCAAATCTCACATTTCAAATAATGTAGCCCAAAACATAAAGATACACGACGATAGTTTCGGAATTCCAATTGAAATTGTTACTCTCTCTTTTTTTCTTTTTAAAATTTTTCTTATCACCAAACACAAACATATATATAGACCACAATATTAAGGGGTTATTTGAGATGAGTTAAGTAAGTATATATTTTGACCTTTTATTAAAAGATATGCAGTAAAGTAGAAAAATGATATGATTCCAAAAAGATAAAAAGATTAAGAAAAAAAAATGCTAATACAGATCATTCCAAACAAGTTCTAAATACATGTGAGATCTAAAACTTATGAGACAAATATTAAGAAAATTTGATAAGAAATCTTCTTGTATATGATTTCTTTTTATAAAATAATATCACTGTTGTGGGGATATATTTTCTGAATACCAACACGTGGCATGGTGACGCCGACGTGTCAGCCGAGGTGCCACGTGCCCTGGTAGTTAAGCCGAGGTAATCTCGGAGAAGCCGAGGTCATCTCCGAAGATGTCGGAATCCGAAGATAAGGGACAAGAATCCTGAAGCAAAGAGGGGACTTAATTAAGATAAGGATAAACCTCTTAGGGAGTTTATCTCTATCTCCTAAAGAGTCCAGAGTAAGTACTAAGATTGGGGTACATAGAAGTCATATTTCTAGTTGGACTTGGATTAAGTATATTATAAAAGAGAGGCACCCCCGTGGGTCTAAGGTATGTAATTCATACTTTGAGTATTCAGTTTAATACTTGATTATCCTTGAGAAACATACTGACTTGATCGTCGGAGTGCCCCCGGGTGGAAGAACCACCGCCGGAGCTTTTCCTTTCTGTTACAGGTTGAACAAAATAATACTGGATGGAATAAAGAAGAGGCTCCAGGCAGCAAAAGGAAAGTGGGTGGCGAGCTGCCCAACGTACTTTGGGCATATCGGACTACGCCGAGAAGATCAACAGGAGAATCCCCTTTGCCATGGCCTATGGCACAGAAGCGGTTATCCCATTAGAGATCGGCACCAGGGATCAGAACCCAGGGAGTAGAGAATGGCACAATGACATACTCTTAGCCCGAGACTTGATTTATTGGAAGAACGAAGAGAAGAAGGCTGCGATTCAGCTCGCAGTTATACCAGCAACAGCTTGCCAGAGATACAACAAGAAGGTTAATCCAAGAGAATTTCAAGCTGGTGACCTAGTCCTAAGAAAGGTCGTCGGAAACAAAAGGATCCCAGGGAGGGCAAGCTTGGCCCAACATGGGAAGGACCTTACAGAATTACTTCAGTATTAGGCAATGGAGCATATCGGCTTGAAGACAATGAGGGCAAAGCATTGCCCAGACCTTGAATACTTGTAATTTGAAATTCTTCTATCATTAGAATAAACATCATTGTTTGGCCGATATTATCAATAAAGTCTTTTCAGAATTCTTTTCAAAGTTATGCATGGATGTTTATTGAAGACATATCAAACTGAGGCAAAGTTAAGCCGATGTTATTCCTTAATCCACTTGTTGAATTTGGTACAATTTACAAGTTGGAATTAAGCTGATCCTCTATCTTCACTTGTTGAAATTTGTAAAATTTACAAGTTGAAGTTAAGCCGATGTTATTCCTTAATCCACTTGTTGAAATTGTAGCAATTTACAAGTTGGAATTAAGCTGATTCCTTATCTTCACTTGTGTAAATTTGTAGCAATTTACAAGTTGAAGTTAAGCCGATGTTATTCCTTAATCCACTTGTTGAAATTTGTAGCAATTTACAAGTTGGAATTAAGCTGATCCTTATCTTCTCTTGTTGAAATTGTAGCAATTTACAGTCGAAGGTAGGCCGAGTTATTGCTTAAGTTCTCATAGCAATATATGGGTTGTTTAAACCCTAGGGAAGATGCTTAACACTTGTTGAAATTTGTAGCAATTTACAAGTTTATGTTAAGCCGACATATGATCACCCGCTGAGGTATATCAGAAAGTTACAGGTTAAGGTAAAAGTATATTATTCACTACTTGTTGAAATTGTAGCGATTTACAAAGTAAGACTAAAGATACCATTTAATGTTTGTTGAAACTTAAGAAGAAGCATACTAAGTTTACATTCCGAAATATATGTTCTATACTTGTTGAAATTTATGAAAAGATTGCAGGAAAGTATCTTGCCGAAATAAAGTTCTTATGGTTATACCGAGGTATAAAACCCCGAGGAGATTGCACAAAGGAAGCAACATGAGAAACATCAAACATTTTCTAAGTACAAGACTATGCAAAAGCAGTCAACAAGAATATCACAAGATTGAAACATCCTGAGGAAGAACTGTTGCAGTTACATATTACCACGTCGCGCAAAGAAAAGAGTTTTTGCTTTAATCCAGAAATATTACCACGTCGGCCAAAAGAAAGAGTTTTGCTTATCCAGAAAGTAAAAAAGTACAAAGCGCAAGAAACAGGAAAAAGAAGGAAAAAGTACAAAAAAACATTTTCAAGATTCTTCAGTATCAGCCACTGCAGGAACTGGGACCTCGACGACACAGGTGGAATCTCCTCGGCCACTTTCTCCGCTTGTATTTCGGCATCTATCTCTGCCAATGTTGTGTCAAGACTTCTTTCTGTCAGAAGGAGGTCAGATGATAAGATACCCTTGAACAGACTCCCTGGGCACTTCCTCAGCATCATCACCCCCTCATCTGAGTTAAGTCCATAACCTGCTCAGCAGAGGAGGGACTTGACTTCGCAGCACCCTTGGGTTTTCTCACCAAGGCCTCACCCCCATCTTTTTCTTCATCTTCATCCACGGCCTCGGCGTCAGACTCTGATTTACCTTCAGGAGGAGGTGGAGGAAATGGTAAAGGAATAGCGTCGGCCTGGCGCAATGGCGAGTCAGCAGGAAGATCAGCTTCTTATCAAGGACATCCAACCAAGGGAAAATCCCTGTTGCATGCCTGCCTGACTTGAAGCTTGTAGTCTCTGCGACGTCGGCCATACCTTGAGCATAGGCCTTTTCATCGGCCTCTTTGATTTCGGCCTCTTTTGTAGCCAGAGCTTGCTGGAGTTCTTTCTCCGCTTGGGCCTTTGAACCTCGCGTCTCTTTTCTCGCCCTCAGCAACTTTCTAACGGCCTCACAGCCTCGGCTCTTCCAGAGCTAAAGTTTGAACTTTAGTGCAGCCTCGGCCTGATCTCCAATTTTTTCATTTTGTTTTCAAGGGCCCTATCTCTCTCTTCGTTGAAGATGCTTCCTTTTCATATCAACCAACCTTTGACGATTTTCAAAGGATTGCATGGAAAATGAGTGGGCATGCTGAATGGCCTGCAAAAAAAAACAGAAATATAAGACAGTACTCTCAGAGAAAGAACGAAAGAAAAAATCACAAGTACAAACAGAAATACTTACTTGAGCAGAATGTTGGAGCATAAGAGCATAGTTTTCGTACTCACTAAGCTTGCCATTTCGCTCCAAGTCATTTGGTAGAAGAAGAGCAGTGCTAAGGGCGACAGCAACATTAATGTCGTCAGCACTTTCACTAGCCATATGGGCCTATCCTCAAGGGATAGATCAGGGGCCCAGGGGACGTCGGGTTTCTTCGAATTCAAGCCGAAGTCGTCGCAGACGATGACCTTGGCCTCTTTGTTTGTGTAGACCCTGAGGTTGGCCCCTAGCAGACCTTTTGGTTGAAGTAGAGCTGATTTTTTGCTTTCAGCTAGCTTCGAAATCAGCAGAGCATCCTCAGCCTCGGCATCTGTAGCCTTGGCCTTAGGCTGAGCCTTTTTTACCCTCTTTGGTTTGGGTGGAAGCATTGATTGCGTTGGTGCGGCTTCGGCGTCAGTTGGAAGGTCGGCGAGAAGATCTTAGACGACAGGCCTTGGACGAACCATTTCGGCTGTTTTTACAAAGCTTTTTCGCGTTTACGTTCAGGGAATTGTTATAAGTAGGGGGCCGAGTTGATGGAAGATCGGCTGGGTCAGATGTGGATTCTTGATCTGTTCGGATGTAGAAGCAGTTAATGTGTGGCTGTAGGTGGAGAAAGACTCTCTTCCTTTTTCTTGGGACGTCGGTAAGGTGGATTTGTATGTAGGGATGAAGTTAGTAATACTGGGCTTTTTCGTTTATGGATGGAAGGCCAAGAAGTGTTTTCAGATCTGTTCCTGGGAAGAAGGACTGGCGAAAATTTTTCGGTGGCTGATGAAGATCTGCAAAGAAACAGACGTCAGAAACATAGGTATGAAAGTCTAAGTAAAAACAACTAAGTGTTGACTCAGGGCTCTTACTCTTGCCCTCTGTAAGTGTCGAGGAAGAGGGTAGAGGTGGACATCTTCATCTGGGCCAAATTCCCAATTTCCAGAAGCAATGAGAAACATCTCCAGCCCCCTTGTTGAATCTGGGAGGTCGGCTATAATTTTGTACTGAGTGGATCTCGGCTTAAGAGTAATAGACAAAACCCTTATCTTCAGATTCAAGAGGGCACATGGTAATAACATATTGAAGATCGGCTAGGGTGATTCTAAGGTTTTCTTGCCTAGCTAAGGCAATAATTACCATTAATTACCTATAAGAATTGATATAGTAAGTTGCATGGGTTCAGCTTATAGAAGTAGAGACTTGACGAAAGGGATCAATTGGAAGCCGAATTCCACATTCGGTAAAGCAACTATTGGAAAAGGCATTGTGTGGTCTATGGCACGATGGATCGTTATCCCCAGCCAGCTTAAGATGACGTCGCTGGGATA
The DNA here is from genome assembly GCF_004153795.1 of Camellia sinensis. Taxonomy (NCBI): domain Eukaryota; kingdom Viridiplantae; phylum Streptophyta; class Magnoliopsida; order Ericales; family Theaceae; genus Camellia; species Camellia sinensis. Next base: position 1,123,395 of record NW_021024569.1, on the reverse strand, counting down.
GAGAGATCTTGCCTAAATATTCAATTTTTTGTTGGGGTATTTACCCTATGCCTCCACATACCCATTATGTCGGCTTAAACTAAGAGGAATATGTTTCAGGAAATAGGCCGTTTTCAGGTTTCCCTAAAGATTAAGGGTTCTACCAGACAAATCCACAATCTATGAAGTATGAAGATAAAAATCGAGGCACAAATCTGGGGCAGACACAAAAAAGAGAAAAACAAGACGAAGTTTCAGATTCCAGAATAGAGGTATAGTTCTCAGAAACAATAGAGAACAGAAACAAATCAAGAACAGCGGCAAGGAGAATGATGAAAAAAGCATGAAGTCCAAGGTATAGCCACAAATTCAAGATACAGATAAACGACCTCGATAAGATTAGTAATGGCAACAGACAGGCAAAAGCACATAAGAGAATGAAAGAATTAAAGGAAAGGGTCTTACCAGGACAAAATGAAGCCGGGGCAGTTGCTCGCCGAACCAAGAATGATTGCGACAGCAAAGAGGCTTTTGCAAGAAGAGGGATTAAGAGCAGTTTCCAGAAGAAAAAAAAAGAAGGCAATGGCAGATTCGAAAAAGAATGAGCTTTCAGAGGGGGAAAGAGCAAGAAACGGAATTGAAAAAGTGAAGAAAGATAGGCAGAAAGAAAAGTTTTTGTCAAAAATGTGAAACGGCGGCAAAATTAGGTAATCATTACGCCTAGGGTAACGACATCGCGTCAGACGGCGTAGACGAAATGAACAGACAGCTTCAGGCGCGTCACTGACACGCTTCAATAAAGACGAAACACGTAAAAAACAGTTTAGATATGCATGACAGCTCATGCGCGTGGAGAGTACAACCGAAGCCTTGTTCTCCGAAGAGAACACGTCGCTGAAAGTAGATAAACTTGTTAAAACAGTTTTTGAGCCATTACTCAGAAAAGAAGTGACAAAATTTCGGAATAGGTTCCATCACTCAGAATGCCGAGGTAATAGATCTAGGGCGGCAAGGTTTATGCTGACAGATGGGATAGTAGTGCCACGTGTTGAGAGGACACTGGGAGTAGATTTGGGGCGCAGAAGGTATATAAACACGTCTGCGCCCCCCATACGCGAACAGATGAACATTTGGTGAGACATACACTAAACACTAAACACTCTCCCTTCTCTCTATCTATCCCCTGTGTGTGTTCTAACTTGATCGTCGGAGGGGTTTTCCGGCCACGCACCGCCGGGTAGCTCACCGCTATTGTGCTCGCAGGTGATCGGACAGAAACGGAGCTTGGAAGAAAGGAGTACGGGCTCGCCGGAATATTTGCTCCCCGTACAGTCATCTTGCCGACCTAAAAGAGGTCTTTGACATACTCAAAAGATATCGGCTCCGACTCAACGCCTCAAAGTGCGCCTTCGGAGTTGGGTCAGGTAAATTTCTAGGGTATCTGGTAACAAGAAAGGGCATTGAAGCCAGCCCAGACCAAATCAAGGCCATTCTGGAACTACAGAGTCCAACATCGGCAAAGCAAGTTCAAGTGCTCACGGGAAGGGCCGCAGCCCTAAACCGATTCATCAGCAGAAGCTCAGACAAGTGCAGACCCTTCTTTAACCTGGTGAAAAAAGCCACAGACTTCCTATGGACGGAAGAATGTGAAGCTGCCTTAGCCGACCTAAAAAAGTACTTGACCACAACCCCGGTCCTTTCTAACCCAATTCCAGGGGAAGAATTGTTTCTGTACTTAGCAGTCTCTGAGCACGCAGTCAGCGCAGTACTAATCCGTGAGGAAAAAGGGGAGCAGAAGGCTGTCTACTATGTAAGTAAGACTCTGGCTAACCCAGAAACAAGATACCTACCACTGGAAAAATTAATGCTAGCCTTGGTAATGGCTTCAAAGAAATTGAGCCATTACTTTCAAGCACACAAAATTGTGGTTCTAACAGAGCACCCACTGAAGTCCTTATTACATCAAGGAAACTTAACAGGAAGGATAGCAAAATGGGCAGTAACACTGGGCCAGTTTGACCTGGAATTCAGGCCAAGAACAGCAATAAAGGGCCAAGTTTTGGCCGACTTCATCGCAAAACTCACACCTGAAGCCATCACACCTCGGGCTCCGTCGAGCCAAGATGAGCATCACCCCAACAAGCAAAAAGAATCCCAGTCAAAGACAAAAAAGCAAGAGAAGGAAAAACTCAGACCATGCAGCATCCACATCGGCGATTCATTCAGACTATTCGTTGATGGAAGTTCAAACCGCCAGGGAGCAGGAGCAGGAGCAGGAGTACTACTGATATCTCCAGATGGAGAAATTGTAGAACAGTCTATCCGTCTAAGGTTCAAAGCCTCCAATAACGAAGCAGAATATGAAGCATTAATTGCAGGGCTAAAGCTAGCAGCAGCAGCAGAGGTAGAACAGTCCATCCGTATGGGGTTCAAAGCCTCCAATAATGAAGCCGAATATGAAGCATTAATTGCAAGGCTAAAGCTAGCAGCAGCAGCAGAGGCAGACGAGGTAATTGTTTTTTGTGACTCACAATTGATTGTTAACCAGTCAACAGGAGAATTTGCAGCCAGAGACGAAAGAATGTCGGCATATGCAAAGGAAGTCATCCGACTGGCAGCCCTATTCCAGAACTGCAGATTACTCCAAGTTAGCCGAGATGACAACACCCACGCCGACGCGTTAGCCAACCTGGCCAGCTCAATTCAAACTGGAAAAACAAGGACAATTATGATCGACTACATGTCGGCCCAGAGCATAGATAAACAGAGCATTGAACAAGAAGCAATGTGCGTAGGCCTTGGACCAAGTTGGATGGATGCAATCATTGCATTCCTAAAAGAGGGGAAGCTGCCCGAAGACCATAAAGAAGCACATAAAATTAGGCTGAAATCGGCCAGATTCAGTCTAACAGCGGAAGGCCATCTCTACAGGAGGTCCTTCACAGGACCACTTTTAAGGTGCGTACATCCTTTGCAGGTTGAAGATTTTCTTTACGAGATTCATGAAGGAGTTTGTGGAAGCCATGCAGGGGGCAGATCGTTAGCCCACAGGGCCATTACCTAGGGGTATTGGTGGCCCTACATGCAAAAGGACGCCGAAGCCTATGTAAAAAAGTGTGAACAATGTCAAAGGTTTGCACCTTTGATACATCAACCAGCTGCCAACCTAAACCCAGTATCCAGCCCTTGGCCGTTTGCCCAATGGGGCATGGATCTGGTTGGACAACTTCCCCAAGCAACTGGGCAAAGAAAACATTTACTGGTGGCGACAGACTACTTCACAAAATGGATAGAGGCAGAGCCCCTTGCCAAAATTCGAGATGTGGATGTCAAGAATTTTATTTGGAGAAATATAATCACCAGATTTGGGATTCCAAGAGCAATTGTTGCCGACAACGGGACACAGTTCGACAGCAAACTCATCAAAAACTTTTGTGCAAAATTCAAGATCAAGAATTATTTCTCAACACCAAGTTTTCCTCAAAGCAATGGGCAAGCAGAGGCATCCAACAAAGTAATCCTGGATGGAATAAAGAAGAGGCTACAGGCAGCAAAAGGAAAGTGGGTGGACGAACTGCCCAACGTACTTTGGGCATATCGGACTACACCGCGAAGATCAACAGGAGAATCCCCCTTTGCCATGGCCTATGGCACAGAAGCAGTCATCCCATTGGAGATCGGCATCCCAGGGATCAGAACCCAGGGAGTAGAGAATGGCACCAACGACATACTCTTAGCCCGAGACCTGGATTTATTGGAAGAACGAAGAGAGAAAGCTGCAATTCAGCTCGCAGTATACCAGCAACAGCTTGCCAGAGCTTACAACAAGAAGGTTAATCCAAGAGAATTTCAAGCTGGTGACCTAGTCCTAAGAAAAGTCGTCGGGAACAAGAAGGATCCCAGGGAAGGCAACGAACTAGATAGAAAGCAAAACCAACATTGCCATTGAAAACAATAATTATGTACAAAACCCAGTTCTATAATCAGAACCAGCAAGAATGTATATATATGTATTATTATATGCAATAGGGGGTCAAATTTGGATATGAACCATCAAAATGCAAGAAAAACCCACATGTAATCCATTGCCAATCATGCGATTAACGGCATTGTTGCCACCTCCACCTACTCCGACGACCTTGATCTTGGCCACGTCCATTGGAGTAAACGAGCTACTACAAGTACAGTAACGCTTCGAGGGACTTCGACGACGAGCCTGGAAGGAGAAACATGTTTTTGAGACGAATGGAGAGAAGGTTTTGTGGTTAAATCCACTGAAAATTGAGGAGGAAGAAGAAGAACACATTATTTATTCTTCTCTTCACTTGTTGAAATTTGTAGCAATTTACAAGTTGAAGTTAAGCCGAGATTACTGTTTCTCTTCACTTGTTGAAATTTGTAGCAATTTACAAGTTTATGTTAAGCCGACATATGATCACCCGCCGAGGTATACAGTAAGTTACAGGTTAAAATAAAGGCTAAGTATATTGTTCTTCACTTGTTGAAATTTGTAGCAATTTACAAGTCGAAGGTAGGCCGAGGTTATTGCTTAAGTTCTCATAGCAGTATGTGGGTTGTTTAAACCCTAGGGAAGATGCTTAACACTTGTTGAAATTTGTAGCAATTTACAAGTTTATGTTAAGCCGACATATGATCACCCGCTGAGGTATATAGAAAGTTACAGGTTAAGGTAAAAGTATATTATTCACTACTTGTTGAAATTTGTAGCGATTTACAAAGTAAGACTAAAGACTACCATTTAATGTTTGTTGAAACTTAAGAAGAAGCATACAAAGTTTACATTCCGAAATATATGTTCTATACTTGTTGAAATTTATGAAAAGATTGCAGGACAGTATCTTGCCGAAATAAAAAGTTTCTATGGTTATACCCGAGGTATAAAACCCCGAGGAGATTGCACAAAGGAAGCAACATGAGGAAACATGCAAACATTTTCTAAGTACAAGACTATGCAAAAGCAGTCAACAGAATATCACAAGATTGAAACATCCTGAGGAAGAACTGTTGCAGTTACATATTACCACGTCGGCCAAAAGAAAGAGTTTTGCTTTAATCCAGAAATATTACCACGTCGGCCAAAAGAAAGAGTTTTGCTTTAATCCAGAAAGTAAAAAAGTACAAAGCGCAAGAAACAGGAAAAAGAAGGAAAAAAGTACAAAAAAACATTTTCAAGATTCTTCAGTATCAGCCACTGCAGGAACTGGGACCTCGGACGACACAGGTGGAATCTCCTCGGCCACTTTCTCCGCTTGTATTTCGGCATCTATCTCTGCCAATGTTGTGTCAAGGCTTCTTTCGGTCAGAAGGAGGTCAGATGATAGATACCCTTGAACAGACTCCCTGGGCACTTCCTCAGCATCATCACCCCCCTCATCTTGAGTTAAGTCCATAACATGCTCAGCAGGAGGAGGGGACTTGACTTCGGCAGCACCCTTGGGTTTTCTCACCAAGGCCTCACCCCCATCTTTTTCTTCATCTTCATCCACGGCCTCGGCATCAGACTCTGATTCACCTTCAGGAGGAGGAGGAGGAAACGGTAACGGAATAGCGTCGGCCTGACGCAATGGCGAGTCAGCAGGGAGGTCAAGCTTCTTTATCAAGGACATCCAACCAAGGGAAAATCCCCTGTTGCATGCCTGCCTGACTTGAAGCTTGTAGTCTTCTGCGACGTCGGCCATACCTTGAGCATAGGCCTTTTCATCGGTCTCTCTAATTTCGGCCTCTTTGGTGGCCAGAGCTTGCTGTAGTTCTTTCTCCGCTTGGGCCTTCTGAACCTCGGCCTCTCTTTTCTCGGCCTCAGCAACTTTTCTAACGGCCTCAGCAGCCTCGGCCTTCTCAAGAGCTAAAGTTTGAACTTTAGTTGCAGCCTCGGCCTGATTCTCCAATTTTTTCATTTTTGTTTCAAGGGCCCTTATCTCTCTCTTCGTTGAAGATGCTTCCCTTTTCATATCAACCAACCTTTGACGATTTTCAAAGGATTGCATGGAAAATGAGTGGGCATGCTGAATGGCCTGCAAAAAAAAAACAGAAATATAAGACAGTACTCTCAGAGAAGAACGAAAGAAAAAATCACAAGTACAAACAGAAATACTTACTTGAGCAGAATGTTGGAGCATAAGAGCATAGTTTTCGTACTCACTAAGCTTGCCATTTCGCTCCAAGTCATTTGGTAGAAGAAGAGCAGTGCTAAGGGCGACAGCAACATTAATGTCGTCAGCACTTTCACTAGCCATAATGGGCCTATCCTCCAGGGATAGATCAGGGGCCCAGGGGACGTCGGGTTTCTTCGAATTCGAAGCCGAAGTCGTCGCAGACGATGACCTTGGCCTCTTTGTTTGTGTAGACCCTGAGGGTTGGCCCTCAGCAGACCTTTTGGTTGAAGTAGAGGCTGATTTTTTGCTTTCAGCTAGCTTCGAAATCAGCAGAGCATCCTCAGCCTCGGCATCTGTAGCCTTGGCCTTAGGCTGAGCCTTTTTTACCCTCTTTGGTTTGGGTGGAAGCATTGATTGCGTTGGTGCGGCTTCGGCGTCAGTTGGAAGGTCGGCGAGAAGATCTTAGACGACAGGCCTTGGACGAACCATTTCGGCTGTTTTTACAAGCTTTCTTCGGCGTTTACGTTCAGGAATTGGTATTAAGTAGGGGGCCGAAGTTGATGGAAGATCGGCTGGGTCAGATGTGGATTCTTGATCTGTTCGGGATGTAGAAGCAGTTAATGTTGTGGCTGTAGGTGGAGAAAGACTCTTCTTCCTTTTTCTTGGGACGTCGGGTAAGGTGGATTTGTATGTAGGGATGAAGTTTAGTAATACTGGGGCTTTTCGTTTATGGATTGGAAGGCCAAGAAGTGTTTTTAGATCTGTTCCTGGGAAGAAGGATTGGCGAAAATTTTTCGGTGGTTGATGAAGATCTGCAAAGAATCAGACGTCAGAAATAAAGTATTAAAATCTTAAGTAAAAACAACTAAGTGTTGACTCAGGGCTCTTACTCTTGCCCTCTGTGATTGTTCGAGGAAGAGGGTAGAGGTGGACATCTTCATCTGGGCCAAATTCCCAATTTCCAGAGGCAATAAGAAAGTCATCTCCAGCCCCCTTGTTGGAGTCTGGGAGGTCGGCTATAATTTTGTACTGTGTGGATCTCGGCTTAAGGTAATAGACAAAACCCCTATCCTTCAGATCGAGAGGGCACATGGTATAACAATATTGAAGGTCAGCTAGGTTGATTCTAAGGTTTTCTTGCCTAGCTAAGGCAATAATACCGTTAATTACCCTATAGGAATTGATAGTAAGTTGCATAGGGTTCAGCTTATAGAAATGGAGAACTTGACGAAAAAGGGGATCGAGTGGAAGCCGAAGTCCACATTCGGTAAAAGCAACTATTGGAAAAGGCATTGTGTGGTCTGTGGGCACGATGGTATCATTATCCCCAGCCAGCTTAAGGTGAACGTCGGCTGGGATAGAGAATTCTTGCCTAAAGTATTCAAGTTTTGTTGGGGTATTTACCCTATGCCTCCACATACCCATTATGTCGGCTTAAACTAAGAGGAATATGTTTCAGGAAATAGGCGTTTTTCAGGTTTCCCTAAAGATTAAGGGTTCTACAGACAAATCCCAAATCTATGAAGTATGAAGATAAAAATCGAGGGCACAAATCTGGGGCAGACACAAAAAAGAGAAAACAAAGACGAAGTTTCAGATTCCAGAATAGAGGTATAGTTCTCAGAAACAATAGAGATACAGAAACAAATCAAGAAACAGCGGCAAGGAGAATGATGAAAAAAGCATAGAAGTCCAAGGTATAGCCACAAATTCAAGATACAGATAAAACCGAAACCTCGAATAAGATTAGTAATGGCAACAGACAGGCAAAAGCACATAAAGAGAATGAAAGAATTAAAGGAAAGGGTCTTACCAGGACAAATGAAGCCGGGGCAGTGCTCGCCGAACCCAGAAATTGATTGCGACAGCAAAGAGGGCTTTTGCAAGAATGAGGGATTAAGAGCAGTTCCAGAAGAAAAAAAAGAAGCAATGGCAGATTCGAAAAAGAATGAGCTTTCAGAGGGGGAAAGAGCAAGAAGACGGAATGAAAAAGTGAAGAAAAGATAGAGGCAGAAGAAAAGTTTTGTCAAAAATGTGAAACGGCGGCAAAATTAGGGCAATCATTACGCCTAGGGTAACGCACGCGTCAGACGGCGCAGACAGACAGCTTCAGGCGCGTCACTGACACGCTTCAATAAAGACGAAACACGTAAAAGAAACAGTTAGATATGCATGACAGCTCATGCGCGTGGAAGAGTACAACCGAAGCCTTGTTCTCCGAAGAGAACACGTCGGCTGAAAGTAGATAAACTTGGCTAAACAGTTTTTTGAGCCATTACTCAGAAAAGAAGTGACAAAATTTCGGAATAGGTTCCATCACCTCAGAATGCCGAGGTAATAGAACCTAGGGGGCAGTTGTGGGGATATATTTTCTGAATACCAACACGTGGCATGGTGACGCCGACGTGTCAGCCGAGGTGCCACGTGCCCTGGTAGTTAAGCCGAGGTAATCTCGGAGAAACCGAGGTCATCTCCGAAGATATCGGAATCCGAGATAAGGGGCAAGAGTCCTAAGGCAAAAAGGGGACTTAACCAAGATAAGGATAAAGCTCTTAGGGAGTTTATCTTTCCTAGGTTTGGTTGCTAACTTGGCTATTTAGCCTAGAAAAAGTCATAAAAAACTTCAAAAATTTTAAGAAGTTAAAAATTTATTATTATTTTTTTGAAAGTTACATAATCACTAAAAAAAATGTCAAAAACACTTTTCCATACAATAAAAAATGTTATTTTGAAATTCACTAACTATTTTTATTCTCATAAAAAAATAAAAAAAAAATTATTAAAAAAGTATTTGATTCTTTCTTTTTTCTGTCTGTTTCAGGTTGCTTAAGCCATCTATTCTGCTTGTGCTCTCCAGCTGATCACTAAACGGGCAGTGTGGTCGGATTTTCACCCACACACAAACATAAGTTCTCTCCAGTTCAGTACTGGCCATCATAATTTTTATAAACTTCAACATAAACACGGATACAAACACCAAATAAGAAAAATAAATACTGCATTTGAATCCTGGTGGTGTTCCATAATCATGCATGTTTCTTAGAGACCTTAATATACATGCCATCATGAAATTGTAACATAGGTGTTCGGGCTACATCTCCTCCCTTAATTTTCGTCCACCTATCAAAATCAAAAACAGAAATGAAAAAACACATTTTTAAATGAAAAAATAAAAAAAATGTAAAAATCTTATTAACATGTTATCTTAATTTTCAGATTCATCCTTTTTTTTTTCCTTGTGAAAGTAATCCACTGATATAAATTCGTCATGAAGATATATCCTCTTAACTAAATGGATACTAAGAATTGAATTTTATTATTTTTTTTCCATTTTCTTCATTTTGGGTCATATTTGTCACTATAATTGAAACAACATGATCAACCATGAAATGTGAAACAAATTTTAAAAGGACATTATTATTAGTAGTAGTACATACTTGTATTCCCTGAGTAAAACATGTAGGAAGGTGGCAAATAATGCCTTGGCCAACTCTGCACCTGCGCATTGTCTTATCCCTCCACCAAAAGGCATAAAATTCTTTGATGCGGTTTGCGGATCAATGTCCTATTTTCATCAATGAATCAAAGATTGGGTCATATATATAATGTTTTTATGTCTCAAAGCACTATCAATAATATTAGATTATGTGAGAATTTTGGGACACTAAAAATTCAACACATGATCTAATGAATGAAAATGCATATTGGGACAATAGATCTATGACCAACAGTATTATATCATTAATTCTTTGTTTTAAAAGAGAGAGAAAGAAAATAAAATTAACCTTCCAACGTCTCGGATTGAATGCAAGTGGATCCTTAAATACGTTGGGATTTAGTTGAAGAGTACAAGTGACAATCATAATGGCCCAACCTGCTGGAATTGTATAACCTGGAGATTGGAATTAGACAATTGTTATTAAACTCTGAGATGATTTAAGTTTGAGATGTGCAACCCTAAGCATCGTGTCACAAATTATTTAATAGGTCGGAATTATAAAACATGTGGTGTTCTTTCCTAATAGGAGACGAAGGAATACATGACCATTTGACAAAGGGAACCACACAAGGAGTAGCTCCTCTCAATAGTTCATTTTCTCCATAATTCTCAAGAATTCATTTTATGGTTTTCGTAGAGCCTCACAAGAGTGATTTGAACCATTTATTTCATAAGTCTCGAAGAGAAAAACATATATACAAAAGATCAACTTGATTGAAAATCAATATATACACTAACTAATTGTGTTTTGTTTTATGAAATTGATGCTAAATATTATTTTAAACCAAAGCTGTTCATTTTATAAGACAAAATATGATAGTTAGTATGATTATTGATATTCGATTAAGCTAATTTTTTACATATATATTCTTCTCTTCTAGGTCTATGAGGTAAACACTTTAGATTATCGTGGTTAAGGGTCATCAATGGGCCTAGCTGGGCTTACCTAGCCCGCAACTATAGTGTCCAAATTCCATATTTTAATGGATTTTTTGAGTTTTGACCAATCAATGGGCTGGTATAGGCTGAGTCTATTTAAAAAATTAAAATCATGTCCCACCCATAAATCAAAATTTTACAGGCCAAAATCAAACAAAACCGGGCTAAACATTCACTTATATTATTAATTTTTGCACATTTGTCATTCACATATCCTTAATATTTTCATTAGTTATTTTTCTTATTTACTTTCCAACATAATTCAAGTATTTTGATTTCTTTTTTTCTTTTTTTTTTTTACATCCCATATGGTAAAAAAATAAAAAAATAAATAAAAATCAAGTAACATATTATACCTACAAGTGGAGGGGCAAAAAATGGAAAGAAAAAAAAAAAAAGCTTTAAACATGAGAACAAAAAAATAAATATATAAATAATCAAACTAAACATTAGACCAAAAAAACTCAAACTAAATATTAGAATTACCCATGCGGGCTCTTACAGGCTGAGTTTATGAGCAAACTCATTTTACAAACTTTTGTCTAAAATCCTAAATCATCTTTTATAAGTTGGGATGGGATGAACACTTAAGTGAGTTGGGACGAACCATGGGACGGGTTGGTCATGTTGCGTAATATCGAGTTTTTTTAATCACAAGCCATTTGGAAACCCTTAATCGTGGTGGAACACCACGGAACCCACAAAGTAGAGTCTAGAAAGTTGTCGAGGAAATAAAGTCTTGAGAGGAGCTGCTCTTCCATAACACAAAGCCCGTTTATTTTGAGAGATAGAGGAAGAGATTGAATTAGGATAAATGCAGTGTTTGTTTGCAAAATTGGAAAGGGGATTCACAATCCCTTAGGACTGTGATAGGTCTTAGAGGAAGGAATTAACAAAGACTTCTAAGGTTTGGATTTCAAAACTAGTGAGCGGATGCCTGAACTGAAGAAAGAAAAAAAAAAAGGCCACACAAATACAGAACACATAATATGGGCAAAATATGTGTTGTGTATTTGTGGGGGTTTTTTTGTGTGTGTGTGTGTGTGTGTGTGGGGGGGGGGGGGATTGTAAAAAGGAAAAGAGAAAAATTTGGTAAAATGTGAATAAAATATACCTACATTTCACCTAATTTCACACACCTTTTCCCTTTCTCTTTCCAATTCTCTCCCCAAATCCCTCAACCAAACACAGCATAATTGTCCAATTTGTTACAAATCTTGTTGTTATATTGTGAACATCTAAAAAAAAAAATGAATTTTGTGATGAGAATGTTTTTTTGAATTTTTGTAAGTTTATAATGAGTCATTGTAGTGTAGTTATAAAATAAAAAATAAATAAATAAAAAAACAAACAAACATACAATAGGCACTTTTTATATAGCATATTTTTCCCAACAAAATCGGCATCATTGAAGATTAAGATTTGCTAAAGGGATTTTGATGACTTGGGGGTGATTAGCTAGGCTTTTATGATCTCTGACTCTGATTGAATTTGACTTGCACTAATACAACAAAAATGATACATTCAAGATTGAAAAAAGGGGTTATGGCAACTTGCATTGGTCCAACAAAAATAAATATTATTTAGAAAGTTTGCTCTGACACAATTACAAATAAATTTGAGCAAATTACACTATTAGTCATATAATTTAAACGAAGTGTCATTTTAGTCTTCCTAATTTTAATTTGAATCATACACTTTTAATTTTATTCAGAGTTTACAAAAATGTGTAGTATATATACATATTTCAGCGTTTTTGTCTATTTCATCCATTGTTTAAAAAAAAAAAAAAAAATTACCAAAAACTAAACGTAGAATGTAAATGCCATAGTTCTAGAATTCTGGTTTTGCATTGGTGGCAAGTCATCACCAAAAAACAAATCTTGATCAAAACATGTTGTAATGAAATGGGCATTTTTGAAAATGAATTCTCTCTCTCTCTCTCTCTCTCTGGTTAATGCTAATGACAGATACCAACTTAAATGTTAAGGGACCCTCTTCAATCCAACCACATGATGTTTCAACTACAAAACCAATTCCCCTACCCACAGAATTTTTTTATATTTTTGGGATAAGGAAAAAAGAAAAGAAAAGAGAGAAATCGAAGAAAATAATTGTAAATCAATGAAGTGAATGCTCGCTTGTATTCCATCGATTTGCAATTACTTTTCTTGTTCATCAATTTTTGGTATTCATTATTTTCTCTTTCTTTCTCTTTTTTTTTTTTTTTTGAAATTCATAAGTTCTGTCAGTTTGTTGTTCTTAACTATTTAGAACATCTGAGTGTAGTTGTGCCACTAGTCCCTATTTCTTTTTGTTAACATTTCCAACTTAAATTTTAAACTTGCTACGCAATGTTAAAAGGGGTAAATAACATTTTTCACCTTAGTTTGATTCAAATTTCACTTTAATTGTTATGATTTTAGTCTAAACATAATTAACTCTATATTTTAAATCTAATTTCAATTTGTTCATTCTATTAAAATTGAACATTAAAATTAATGATTTTTTAATATGTGCCAATCACATGAAAAGTACATAGACAAAATATTGATAATAATTTGGAGGAAAGACCAAATTGAAATCGAACAATTTAGAGTTTATGTTATTCAAATTGAAACAATAATGATTAAATTGAAATTTAGGTTAAATTGTAAAGGTAAAAAGTATAAATTACCTTTTACAAAAAAAAAAATATTTAACATTGTATTTGAAATTTTAGATGAATATCTTCATGGTCATGATCAATCATTGGGAACGACTTTTAACAAAAATAAAGGCTTACATCAAGAAAAGTCTTTATTAATCCTAGGTTTGGATTCATCTTTACCTCGAAAAACAAATGGTAATTGCTATAATAACTTCAATACATGTGCATACCCTTTATGATTCAATTTGATTAAACTTACAATTTAATATGATTGATTTACAATACAACTATATACTATATTGTAGCTCGACTATATTGATTTGGGAGAGTAACATCTAAAAGAAAAGTAAAGTGTTATTGTGGAGATATATTTTTTGAGTATCAACATGTAGCTAAGATGACGCCGACGCGTCAGCTGAGGTGCTACGTGTCCTAATCATGACGCCGAGGTTATCTCGACGAAGCCGAGGTTACCTCCGAAGATATCGGAATCCGAGATAAGCGGATAAGGCACAAGAGTCCTAGAAAGAGGGAAGACTACAGTTGGGAAAGGATAAAATTCTTAGAGAGTTTATCCCAATCCTACTAGGAGTCCAAGATTAATAGTAATCCTAAGTCCATTAGAGCTAGGCTCCTGTTGGGACAAGGATTGAGTTAACTATAAAAGAGAGGCACTCCCGTGGGTCTAAGGTACGCAATTTGTATTTTCAATAGTGAGATTAACACTATTGATTATCTTTGAGAGATATACTGACTTGATCGTCGGAGTGCCCCCGGTTGGACGAACCACCGCCGGAATCTTCTCTTTCTGTTGCAGGTCAGCCAGGTGTCATCTATTTTGCCAGTGTTCTCCAGCTGAATACTAAGTTGGCAGTGTGGTCGGAAAATCACCCACACAATTTGGCGCCGTCTGTGAGAAAGAAAGGAGAATAGATGGCTAGTAACGGACAGAAGAAAAAAGATTGGGGACGACACTCCTGCTGGGAGTGGGAGACCTATTGACCTTGATATCACAGGAGACGAATGCAACGTAGAAACTCGTGACCAGAATCACGGAGTGAAAGATGTCGGCCAGACCGGCGACGCACCAAAGAAACCTGATCGAAGTGGATACTACAACGAGGATGACCTCCAGGTATGGAAGGATAGGTGCCTGCGGAGGAACGAAGAGGTAAAAGAGATGGCAAACAAATTGGCAGACCTGCAGTCGGTTATCAATTTCATGATGCAAAATAACGTTATGCAGCCACCGTTCCCACTGCAGGACATGTCGATTCCAGCGGCCAATGCCCAGAAGGGAGGACAAAAAACAATCCTCGTAGCCCCTCAGTACAACGGGAGCGAAAGATACTCTCACCGACCTTCTAGGGAAGTCGGACGAAGAGAGTCAAGAAGAGAAGAATCATGGAGGACGCATCGCACAAAGGAGGCAGACCCCAAAGGACATCGGCATATTCAGGGACAGACACTGTGCTTCGACACAACTCATGGAGCAGGGTCGAAAAGGACTCACTATGAAGCTGAAAGTAGTGCACCAAAAAGACTGAAAGCAGGAGATAGCCGAGCTCCTGGGCGGATGAAGGAGGACTTAAGAGATTACCTCAAGAGGAAGCAACAGAACGTCGACGCCGAGGTAACCTCCCCAGATAAGCCGAGGACACCATTCTCGGTGGAATTTGACAGGTTTGAGGCGCCGAAGAGATTCAGTATGCCGAGGTTCCAAATATACGATGGTAAGTCAGACCCCAACTTCCACGTTGGATTATATTTGAACTCAATGGCATTGTATAGTGGGAACGAGCCGTTGCTCTGCAAAGTGTTTCCCTTATCCTTCGAGGAGATTGCATCAGATTGGTTCCACAAACTACCAAAGGGAAGCGTGAAGACTTGGGAAGGCCTGGCCGAGATGTTTGTGGCCAGGTTCATGACAAACAAGTTGCAGCCATTAAGGGTGGACGCATTGATGGCTCTGAAGAT
>NW_021024569.1:1071766-1105201 GCF_004153795.1 Camellia sinensis | reverse complement strand
TAGCTAGTGCGGTACAACCTGGAAAAGCAAGGACCATAATGGTTGATTACTTGTCGGGCCTGAGCATCGAACCACTGACCACAGAGCGCGAAACGATGTGTGTGGACATGGGACCAAGCTGGATGGATGCAATTGTTACATTCTTGAAAGAAGGAAAGCTACCAGACGACCAAAATGAGGCACACAAGATCAGATTGAAGTCGGCAAGATTCAGTTTGACAGCAGAGGGACACATCTACAGAAAATCCTTCACTGGACCCCTTTTGAAATGTGTAAATCCTTCACAAGTTGAAGATTTTTTATATGAAATTCATGAAGGAATTTGTGGAAGCCACTCTGGAGGCAGATCACTTGCCCATAGGGCCATTACCCAGGGGTATTGGCGGCCTTACATGCAGAAAGACGCAAAAGCCTATGTGAAGAAGTGTGAAAAATATCAAAGATTTGCACCTTTGATACACCAGCTAGCAGCAGACCTGAACCCAGTATCCAGTCCTTGGCCGTTTGCCCAATGGGGCATGGATCTCATTGGGAAACTGCCCCAAGCAACTGGACAAAGAAAATACCTGCTGGTGGCGATAGACTACTTCACCAAGTGGATAGAAGCTGAACCCCTTGCCAAAATCTGAGATGTTGATGTAAAGAGCTTCATATGGAAGAACATCATCACCAGATTTGGAATTCCAAGAGCAATAGTTGCCGACAACGAAACACAATTCGACAGCAAACTGATTAAGAACTTCTGTGCAAAGTTCAAGATCAAGAACTACTTTTCAACTCCAAGCTTTCCCCAAAGCAATGGACAAGCAGAAACATCCAACAAAGTTATCTTGGATGGGATAAAGAAGAGGCTGCAGGTAGCGAAGGGAAAGTGGGTGGATGAACTACCAAGTGTGCTTTGGGCATATCGAACTACGCCGAGAAGATCAACGGGGGAATCCCCCTTTGCCATGACCTATGGCACAGAAGTTGTCATTCCGTTGGAGATCGGCATCCCTGGGATCAGAACCCAGGGAGTAGAGAACAGGACTAATGATGTACTCTTAGCCCGAGATCTGGACCTACCAGAAGAAAGAAGAGAGAGAGCTGCAATTCAGCTGGCAGCATACCAGCAGCAATGTCACGACCCAAACCCGGGCCTATGGGTTTAGCACCGTAACCGGCCAGTAATCCGAGATTAACGAAGGCCTACTTAACAGTAATACAGTAAGAAACAGAGTACAGGGCCTGGCGGAAGCCAATACAGTAATTAAACAATGTCCAATGAGCTGTGACCGTCTGTATGCCAAAAAGATTTTTCATGCATTCATACATATACAAACAGTACAGTCTATACAAAATTTACAGTCACACAGTACCGGGACCTAATCCCTTGATAACAGTACGGTAAACATTCAGTCTATATAGAACAGTTAGACAGTATGAAGACAGGCAGGGGAAAACAAACAAAACACCCCCAAGCCATAGCATGGCAACTCGGAACCTCGCAGTGAGGCACAAAGGCTGGCTTGACAAAACTGGAGTTACCCTGACGCTCCTAGCTCCGATCTGGTGCCTGGACACCTACATATATATATGAGCAGTGAGCTAAAGCCCAGTGAATAACATAAAGCGTAAAGGGGTTTAGAATGAATGTCCTTACAGTAATGAAAAACAGTTCAATTCAATCAGTATTCCAGTTGTTCAGTACAGTAAACAGTCATATGTGGTACATCCATTAGCATAACAGTAACAGTAGGTCTTAAAAGACCGAACAGTAATGATGACCATCAGTCAGTAAACAGTAGTGGTTCCAACAAGGGAACCGACAGAGATCTCTGTAACAGTAACAGTAACAGTAAACAGTAGGTACTAAGGATGCCACAGTACAGTTCAGAAATAAAGGACACACATTCATTCAGTAATACCAGTTCAGTAAACAGTTCAGTTCAGTATTCAAAAGATAATCAGTTGAACATATCTTTACACAATTGTTACTCACAGAGTTCTGGGCTACAGTATGCTAGAGCGTGTCTCCCCAGTTGCCAACCCTACAATGAGATGAAAAATGATTTGCACTTATCTGAACTTCTGCTTATAAGCCTATTAAGGGCTACGGCCCTTCCTATTAATATTTGCACTTGTTTTGCCGACATTGGGCTTTTCAAGTCCAAGATAGCCTTGATTTGATTTGGGCTTGCCTTAATACCCCTTCTGGTAACCAAGTATCCTAAGAATTTACCAGACCCAACTCCAAATGTGCATTTTGAAGCATTGAGTTGGAGTTGATATGTTTTCAGGATGTCGAAAATTACCGTCAAGTCAGCCAGGTGATCCTCAGGTTCCTTGGTCTTCACGACCATGTCGTCGATGTATACTTCCACTGTTTTTCCAATTAAATGTCTAAACATCTTGGTCACCAACCTCTATTGGGTAACTCATCTACCCACTTTCCCTTTGCTTCTTCCAGCCTCTTCTTGATCCTATCCAAGATAGTTTTGTTGGACGCTTCTGCCTGACCATTGGGCCTCTTGGGCCCAAATTCTGGAAAACATAACTAAATTCAATGTATAACAAGTTTCAAAGCTCAATTTATGAATTCAAGCCCCAAAGGTGAGTCAATTAAAACCATATTCAAACCCATTTTCAAGAATATGAAGAACATGCAAACATGCATGGATTCAAACCAAATTCAACCTTCAAAGCTTGTTTAGCTGGACTCATTTTTTTCAAGAACATGATGGATTCGTGGACTCAAGCCTAATTATGAACATGCATGTACAATTTTACCATGAATTCAACTCAAAACTCATCAATACTACCATGCATGCAAAGATTGGGCTTCAATTCACCATTAATGAACCAATTCATGAATTAATTCTAAGACAACAACAAGAAGATGGATGTCCTACCTTAGTCTTGTAGAATTAGGAGTGATGGAGCTCAAATATGCAAATACACTTCAATTTCCAAGCAATTTACAAGGTAGAACTCAATTTCCCTCCATCTCCCTCTCTTGGTCGGTTAAGCACAAGAAATGAGATGATGCAATGTTTGATCTAGGTGTATATTGAGGCTCAAGTATATTGTATTGAGTGGACCACTCATGTGGCAAAATGGTAAATAAATCAAACTATGCAATTGATCAATATTAATCTAATTTAATCATACCTAATCAATTTTCAGATAATTGTACCATAAAATCACATTAATTCTGAGGATCATGGAACATCAATCGGTTTCTAATTCGGCCGCCGATATGGCCTTCAATTAGCAGTTTAAACATATAAGCATGAACAGATAATCATACAGTCAAACAGATAGAATGCAATTTAACTAACATATACTCAATCAATTCGGTTTCCAATTTCAGTCAGTCAGTTCAATTATCAGTCATAATCAATTCAGTTTAACGGTAATCGATGGTTATCGGTAATCAATCAGTCATAAGTCGGTAAACAGTATGAGGGTTGTTACAAGCAACTTGCCAGAGCTTACAATAAAAAAGTTAATCCAAGGGAGTTCCAAGTTGGCGACCTAGTCTTGAGAAAAGTCGTCGGCAACAAGAAGAATCCCAGGGAGGGCAAGCTTGGCCCAAACTGGGAAGGATCTTACAGAATCACTTCGGTATTGGGTGATGGGGCATATCACCTTGAAGATAATGAGGGCAAAGAATTGCCAAGGCCTTCGAATACTTGTAATCTGAAATTCTTTTATCATTAGATTTTCCTTGTTTCTTACCGACATAATGAATAAAATTTCAGCAGAATTCTTCTACATTTCTTAGATACTTGCTGGTATTTCATGAATACATGGATAATGAGAACCCCAAGTGGAACTGAGGTTCACATTGGGGGGCAGAGAGACGATATGATGTTTAACACTTGTTGAAACTTGAGAAAAGTTTACAAGTTGAAGTTAAACCAATATGTTTAACACTTGTTAAAACTTGAGAAAAGTTTACAAGTTAAAGTTAAACTGATATGATGTTTAACACTTATTGAAACTTGAAAAAAGTTTACAAGTTGAAGTTAAACCGATATGATGTTTAACACTTGTTGAAACTTGAGAAAAGTTTACAAGTTTGTTGAAACTTGAGAAAAGTTTACAAGTTAGAGTTAAACCGAGATAATGATACTTGTTGAAACTTGAGAAAAGTTTACAAGCTAAAATTAAACCAAGTCTGCATGACCGAGGTGTGTCGCCCCGAGAAGATTACACAAAGATTAAAGTACATATTAAAGATATGAAAAATATTCTAAGTATAGAATCATGCAAAAGCAGTAAAGAGAAGACAAAGATACAAGCATTCACAGAAGGAAATTTGTATTAATATTCAAAAAAGGCACGTCGGCCAAAAGCTTACAATTGTTCCCAAAAGAAAAAAACAAAATTACAAAAGATAGAAGAAAATAACATCAAAATTAAAAGTCTTCAGCAGCAGGCTGGGTTTGGACCTCGGAGGACTGCTGAGAAGACATCTCGGCAACCTTCTCAGCCGTAAGTTCAGCATCAATTTCTTGAAGAGTTTCATCTAGGCTCTTATCGACAGAGGGCATGTCCGATGACGCCTTCTCTAGAGCAGCATCCTTGGTGACTTCCTCATCCTTCTCATCTTGAGTCAAGTCCAGGACTTGCTCATTTTGAGGAGGAGACTTGGCCCCAGCAATGTCTTTGGATTTCCTTACCAAAACCTCCTCCTCCTCGGACTCAGAATCGTCGTCGGCAGATTGGCTTAAAGTTGGAGGGAATGGAAGAGGAATAGCATCGGCGTTCCTGAGGGGAGTCCTTGGGGATATCAAGCTTTTTTAGAAGAGACATTCAACCAAGGGTGAAACCCTTGTTGCATGCCTGCTTCACTTGCTTTTCGTAGTCCGCCGTGACATCGGCCACCCCTTCGTTATAGCCCTTCTCGTCAGCGGCCTTGACTTCGGCCTCTTTGGTGACCAGGGTGTCTTGAAGCTCCTTTTAGGCCTCGGCCATCTTGTCCTCGGCCTCTTTCAGTTGGGCTTGAAGAACTTTGTTTATCGCCTCAGCAGCACCTGCTTTCTCTTTGGCGTCTTGCTGAGCCTTGATAGCATCCTCAGCTTAATCTTCAAGGGTCTTCATCTTTGACTGCAAGTTCTTATTAGTCTTCTGAAGAGTGGAGACCTCCCTCTTCTTCTCGGCCAGCTTCTCACGGTTCTCGAAAGATTGAATTGAGAAGGAATGAGCATGCTGGATGGCCTGAAAGTGAACAAAACAAAAGGTATTAGGAAATTTTCTAAGTACTAGAAAGAAAGGAAAAGAACCAAATAAAGGCACTTACTTGAACAGAGCGCTGAAACATCAGAGTATAGTTCTCATACTCACTCAACTCAGTGTTTCGATCGAGATCGCTGGGTAGAAGTAGAGCGGTACTGAGGGCAACGCCGACATTGATGTCATCGGCGCTATCGCTGGCCATAACGAGCTTATCTTCTAGAGTGATTTGGGGGGCCCAGGGGGTCTCGTGCTTTGAAGACCCCGAGGTGGTTGCAGCAGACGACCTCGGCCTCTTTGATCTGGTGGATTCAGCAAGCAGGATGTGTTTCAGCAGACCTCTTCTTGGGGATGGAGGTGGTTTTCTCACTTGGAGCCAATTTTGAAATTGGCAAAGTATCCTCAATGTCAACTTGAGTCACCTTTGCCTTTGGTTAAGCCTTCTTCACCCTTTTTTGCTTTGGCTTTGGAGGTTGAGTTGGCGCAGATTGGGCATCAACTGAATCAGGGATAATTGCCAAAAAATCCTTAGCAACTGCCTTTTGGCGGCCCATCTTGGCGGGAAAAACTATTCGACGTCGGTGACGGCGCTGGGATATCGGAATCAGGTATGGAGCCAAGGTTGAAGGTTGCTCAGCTGGATCAAAGGTTGATCCTTGGTCTGTCCGAGATGTGGACGCAACTTGTGGAGTTGTGGCAGAAGGTGGAGAAAGGCTTTTCTTCTTCTTTTTTGAGACGTCGGGGAGAGCTGACTTGTAAGTGGGGATAAAGTTGAGAAGCAGAGGGGCCTTCCACTTATGAACTGGTAAATTCAGTAGTTTCTTTAAGTCTTTGCTGAGAAAAAAAGACTGACGAAAGCCCTTTGATGGCTGAGAAAGAACTGCAAAGAAGAAAAAAGCATAGACATTAGAACAGAATGTTGAAAACTTTATATAAGAAAGCAAGAAAATTTGTGAAGGGTGGCCCTTACCAGCTCCTTCCCCGAAACTGTTCGACTAAAGGAATAAAGATGGAGGTCATCGTTTGGCTGAAACTCCCAGTTTCCCGAGACGATAAAGTAATCATCCCCCGCTCCCTTGTTGGAGTTAGGGAGGTTGGCAATGATTTTGTATTCAGTGGACCTCGGCTTAAGGTAATAGATGTGACATTTTTCCGATTTCAGGCGACACATGGTATAATAGTACTGGAAATCAGCAAGAGTAATCCTAGCACTCTCTTGTTTCCTAAAGTTATGGTACCGTTAATAACTCGGTAAGAGTTGATGGCAAATTGCATTGGGTTCAATTTATAGAAATGAAGGATTTGATGGAAAAAAAGGGTCAAGTGGAAACCTAAGTCCACACTCAATAAACGCAACCACTGGAAAAGGCATGAGGTTTTCATCGGGCATGATAAAGTCATCCTCCCCAGCCAACCTCAGATGAACGTCGGCCGAGATTTCGAACTCCTGCCTAAAGTACTCTAATTTTTCCGGGGTGTTTACCCTATGTTCCCACATACCCATGACGTCGGCTTAAATAAAGGTATCGAATTTTAGGAAGAAGTATTTTTTAGGGTTTAAATGACCTCGGCTAAAAACCTAAAAGTGTATTATAGTAAGGATTTGTATGGACTTAGAAGGAGTTCGTTTCAGTTTTTTCTAGCAAATTGTGGGTTTTACAAACAAGTCCCAAACCTAAAACTATGGAGATGAAGATTGAAGGGACAAATTTGGAAAACAGAAAAACAGGGATCCGTTTCAGAAACAAGAATGGTGATGAAGTCATCAAGAAATCAAGACAAAAAGTTTGCACAAATGTATCAGGCCAAGTACAGTGGCAGAAACCAACAGGTATGTGAACAGTGCGAGTGTTCAAGACATGGACCAAGAGCAAAAATATGAAATAAACATGCTCAGATACATGATCCGTGAATCAAATATTCAAATAAAACAACAATGGCAATTAATGATGATGCAACATTTCATGAAACACAACAAGAACTGAAAACCAGGAGGAATTGTGACTTACCAGAGAAAAGAAGCCGATGCTTGAGATCGCCGAAGTCAGAAGAACGACAGCAGCGGAACAGATTGGCAAGAACTTCGACGAAAGAAATGGATGGAGCAAGTTGCAGAGCTTCAGAGCTTGGAAAAATGGAGTATTAGAGGAAGCTAGAGAGAGAAAGAGTTTTGAATAAAGACAATGTAAAGTGAGAAAAACGAAAGGGGGAAACAAGTTTTGTCAAAAAATTGAAACGACGGCAAAAACATGGCAATTAATGTGCCTGGAATAGCTAATACGTCAAACGGCGCATATAGGCACGAGACGACTTACGAACGCGTAACAAGTACGATCCAGTAAGGGGAAGGCACGTGGCCTAAAACGGCTGAGTTGTTATGTGTAACAGCTCATACGCGTGAAGAAGCTCTTGGAATTCTTGATCTCTAAAAAGACATATCGGCCTATGATGATGATCTCGGCTAAGCCGATGTACTGGCAGGAAGGAATGATATAGGTTTCATCACCTCAAAATGTAATAGAACCTAGGGGGCAATTGTGGGGATATATTTTCTGAGGACCAACACGTAGCTAAGGTGATGTCAACGTGTCAGCTGAGGTGCCACGTGTCTTGGTTATGAAGCCGAGGTTATCTCGGCGAGGCCGAGGTTACCTCTAAAGATATTGGAATCCGAGATAAGCGGATAAGGCACAAGAGTCCTAGAAAGAGGGAAGACTACAGTTGGGAAAGGATAAGACTCTTAGGGAATTTATTCCAATTCTACTGGGAGTCCAAGATTAATAGTAATCTTAAGTCCATTAGAGCTAGGCTCCTGTTGGGACAAGGATTGAGTTAGGATAGGCACCCCGTGGGTTTAAGGTACGCAATTTGTATTCTGAACAGTGAGATTAACACTATTGATTATCTTTGAGAGATATATTGACTTGATCGTCGCAGTGCCCCCGGTTGGACGAACCACTGCCGGAATCATCTCTTTCTGTTGCAGGTCAGCTAAGTGTTATCTATTCGGCTAGTGTTCTCCAGCTGAATACTAAGTTGACAGCGTGGTCAGAAAATCACCTACACAATTGGCACTGGCTTTGGTAATGACTTCGAAAAATCACCCACATATTTTATACATATGTCTAAAATATACATATAGTATCCACCTAAAACTTTAATCACGATAGTTCATAAATTTTACTAATTGAGATATAAAAAAATAAAATTAGTTCAGTTCATAATAAAAAGCTACAAAAAAAATCATAATCAAAATTAATTTGAATCTTAACAACAACAAAAAGTTACAAAAGTCTCATAACCAACCACAACAAATATCATAATCAAGTTTACCATAATTTTGACCGTCATAAAGCTTCCTAACTAAGAAGACAAATCTTCATAAATAAAATGTATGGTTATGGATATGGTAAAGAGTGCCCTTAGGGCATTATTTAACGTTAAGATTATGCGAAAAATGTCTTAAAAATAAGTGAAATTGTTAAAAAAGTATATTAATTTTAATAAAAAAAATTTATTAAATCTAGTGAAATGTGTCTCCAATCAATTTTTTTAAAAATCTTTTTCTTACATATATATATATATATTTATATTATACCTTAGCAAAGGGGTGGGATTGTGAATACCACACTAATTTGATAGGATTATTTATACTTCACTATTAGTCTTGTGGAATCAAACAAAGCCGGCATTATTTAACGTTAAGATTATGCGAAAAATGTCTTAAAAATAAGTGAAATTGTTAAAAAAGTATATTAATTTTAATAAAAAAAATATATTAAATCTAGTGAAATGTGTCTCCAATCAATTTTTTTAAAAATCTTTTTCTTATATATATATATATATATTTATATTATACCTTAGCAAAACCTGTTTCCTAAAGAGTAATGACAAACCATGGCATGGGCTATGGTTTCAAAAGTTGGTAATAATGACAAAACGCAAAATATTAAATGAAATATTTGAAAATTATTCATCTAAACTTCTTCATTACATGAAGGTTATATTTGAATGATAATAATTTTGAGAGAAAATCATAATGTGATATTGGGTTTCATGATTCCAATATTTGGAATGATAACGTGATTTTTGATTATCTATTTGAGAAGAAATTGCATCTCAAATTAAGTAGAAATCCGATTCTCTCACTTTTTCATGAGAATTTCACATACCTAAAGAAATGTTAACTGTTTAAATGTAAAAAAAATAAAAAAAATAATATTGGACCCACTATTTAAAATTTTATTATTTTACCATGAGGATTCTTAATGGAACCAAACATTTCAATAATATTGACACAATAATTTTATTACTAGTAATCTGATTATAAATAACGAGTTTTTGTTAAAATTTCTATCATTCATACATAGCATAAGTGTAATGACAAAATTGACAAAGAATTTAGTTAATATATATTTATAGTAGAGATGTAAAGAAAATTGAAAAATATAGAAAGGATAATGCTGCTATTTAGGCTTCTTTTGGCAATTAGGTTAACATATTGATTTACTAACTTTTTAACTTTTTTTAGTTATATCATCTTTTTATTTTTTTACATATTTTTTTAAAAAAAGTAAAAAAAAAGAACTAAAAAAATTAACTTTTAATCTACTTCTCAAATAAAAAAAAATATAATAAATACAAATTCCTGAGATTGGATCTTCTAGTCTCTAATCTTTTTCTATTCCAAAATATTTATTGCACTTGAAAGACATTGAGCGAGAGAACAGGGAGAAATTAATATAAAACCTATCTGCAAATTCTAACTTATCCAATTTCAATAAATTTTGAGTTCATAATTAGAGATGTCATTACTTGGAATGTGTACATAAATGGCGGTCAACACCACCACAAAATGTAATAATTCTAGTTTTGACTTTTTTTAAAATAAATTATAAATATACTCTTGGGATTTAATTAAAATATAAATCGTTTTTGTAGTTTTAAAAATTACATTTTACTCTTAAGATTTTTAATTTCATAACAAATCACTCTTTTTATTAATAAATTATCAAGTTAATTAATAATTTTTAATGATGTTATAAATATATTTCAATTAATAATTTAAGTAATTTTATTATTGTATAGGAGAGTAATTATGAATTTTATTTTTTTAATTAATTTTGTTAAATAAAAAATTTTGACAAGAGAGTAGCTTGTTTGTTTTTGGTTTTCAGAAAATACTTTTCAGAAAATTCTATTTTGTTATTTTTTTGTATTTTTTTTTTCTTTTCAATGAATTTTTTTAATATTTTAAACAATTTTTTTGATTTTTAGATACACCCAATATAAATACACTTACAAAGTATAATATTTGTGAAAAAAATCTTTAAGAAATTTACTAAATACCAAAAATATATAATAAAAAGAAAATTTAGTACATTTTTCATATTTTTGTATATTTATTAATTTTTTAAAATATTTTTCACAAATATTTTACTATTTAAATACATCTAATTAAGGTGCATTTAAAAAAGTAAAAAATTGTTTAAAATTTTAAAAATGTTTACTAAAAACCAAAAAGAAAATACAAAAAAATAAAAAGCTCCATTTCTAGAAAATTGAAACCAAATAAAATGTATAATTTTTTAAATTAGCAGATGCAATCTATACTTTAAATAAATCTTAGAGTGTGTATTTATAATTTATCCTTTTTTTAAATATGTTTTTTAATTCTTTAAATAATTTGGAATTGTACCTTTGTTTTGTAGAAAGTCGGTGTATAGCCTACTTCATTTAAAAAAAGAGTTAATTACTAAAAAGTTATGTTTACAAATTTGGTGGTAAATTAAGTCTTGTCAAAAAAATTTTGAATCAATAAGTCTCATTTATAGGTAAAAAGACGTTTTACCCTTTAATTCCCAAATTGAAAATATTCTTAATTTCAAAACTGAGTGGTGGTAGTTTAAGTCTTGTCAAAACAATTTTGAATCAATAAGTCTCATTTATAGGTAAAAAGACGTTTTACCCTTTAATTCCCAAATTAAAAATATTTTTAATTTCAAAACTGAGAATATTCTCAATTTTCAAACAGAGAATAATTTCAGTATATAATTATCAAAATTAAAAAATTTCTATTTGACTTTTGAGAAAAGTATGAGATTGAAAAAAAAAAAATTTGTGAATATTCTAAAAAATTTATAATTATTAATTTTAAAAAATTTCTCAATTTTTTCATAATTAAAATTAAAAATATTATTAACGGAGAAGATTCTCAATTTTAAAAAACTCTCTCTCTCTCTCTCAATCTCCTAATTGGTTCTCTCGTCTCAGCTATTTACCTTTCTCTCTCTCTCTCTCTCTTCATCACTGCATCTGTATCTTTCTATCTATTTGCACTAACAACCCTCACCATACATACCTAAACCAACCAAAAAAACTGAGGAGAGAATTTTCAGCTCATGAAATTTCTATATCTTTTAATTATAAAACATCTGTATAGCAGATTATAAAGCGATCTATGATCCAAGCATATTACAACACAAGACCCAAAAAAACAAAAAGTCACTTTAATACAGGGCCTGATACTGCAGCTTGAAATTTTAGACTTTTCATGGCAAAGGAACAACATGAGCTCATGAAATTTCTAAATCTAGGATGTTAAAAGACATAGGGCTCGCGATCCAATTAGTTTTTTTCCATCTGGCATATCCTAGAATGAGCAGGAAAAGTAATACACAGGCAGCAGCAATGACTCCAACGAAGATGTTGAATATCCCGCACCTGTCTCTCTCTCCACCTCTCTCAGAACAAACGGCAGCCTCAAAGGCGGCCAATCTCCCATGTTCCCCACCGGAGCCAAGAAACGAGGCTGCGCTTTCGAAAACCCAGAGCCTTCTTTCCCAAAGTCACCTGTACTGGGCAAGTTCGAGTGAAGACGAAGAAACAGGGGAAGAAGATGAGGGGGTTTGGACAAATAAATTAGTCACTTAAAAATTAATTAACTTGAAGGAACATATAATTTTATTTAGAATCTAATAAAGTATAAATTCATAAAATGAGATTTATATGTAAATGTTCCTCTAAAAAAACAGCGCAAAAAAAAAAAAAAAATTATTTAGAGACAACTCCTTTGTTCAAAAAAAAAAAAAAGAAATTTTATTTAGAGACAACTCCTTTGTTAAAGTACCACACGAGTGAATTATGTTAATGTCCTTTAAATTTTTTTAAAAATACAACAATTATGTTAAGCTTTCATAAAATTTTAATTCATATAGTATTTAATTTTTTTTGGTGGAATTTTGTTCGGATAAATTACGTTTAGATCTCTTGAGATTTGGGTTTAATACATATCACTCCTTAATGTTTGGGAAATTATACTGACCTCCTGTTATTGTAATTATTTAGACGGAATTAACATTGGTCTAAAAAAGATATTGAATTCATACTCTCCCTTTTCTTACTTTACTTTACTTCTTATGTTTGTTTGTTTTTGTTTTTGTTTTTTTCCTTTGCTTTATTTTTTTTTTAAATGTAATTTCTTTTATTTTTCTATCAGGAGTTGTTACTTTTTATATAATTAAGAGAATTTATGAAATGAGACTATTAACGACATAGGTGAAAATGTAATTTCTATAACGTCAGCGAGTGGGATGTAATCGGACTAAACTTCAAGGAATGTTAGTGTAAGTTACCCTTTTTTTTTTTTTAAGATTCTTGATATTAAGATTGTATAAGATAAAAGACATACAATTTTTTAATTGAGGTCTCTCAACATTTTCACAAAGAAAGTTTGACACAAATAAATTTTGAAATTTCTCTGGCATGATCACAGAGAAATTTCATCCAGGGACCTTAGTTAATAAAAAAAAAAATATTGGACATTTCCTACTATCTAAAGTTGGAGAGAAATGTTTTACTAATTTTCTCATTTTTTCATGTCATTGTTTAAAGAGATTTTTATAACATAATATATATTTTCATATATCTACACACTATCTTTATTAATACTATAATTTTAGATTTCTTTAAAACATATATATTATAATTATGTCAGCTTTGTAAAATTTAGGATAAAGTACAAATATATACCCTGTTTAAAATATAGACTGTCTTCTATAGTTTGAGAAATTATCAATATTTCTTATTAAATTTTTTTATTTAACAGAATTAATAGAAAAAATAAAATTTCTTACCATTCTCATATACAATAATAAAATCATCTAAATTTTTAATTGAAATATATCTATGACATCAGTAAAAATTGTTAATTGATTTAATAATTTATTAGTAAAGTGATAATTTGTTATGAAATTATAAACTTGAAAAAGCGAAACGTAATTTTTAAAATCATGAAAAATAATTCATATTTTAAATAAATCTCAAAACTTAAGATTTATTATAATTGTTTTAAACCTCAGGACAGTGCCTGTAATTTACCTAATAAATATTAGCTGCCAATCTATTCTCGTCATGGTTCAAGGTGACAAGGCCATTTTGGTCATTAGCCTGGTTAATTTAACCATAGTCTCAGGTTAACTCTTATTGTACGGACTCCGTGAGCTTCAGGGGCCAAGCTTCGGTGGCTCGAATAGCCTTAACCTTGAGTTAGCCTAGACAGAGAGAGACAGATAAGTGCGTGGGCAGTGCGATTTGGAATTGGAATGTGCGTTGATATTTTGATTTTTTTTTTTTTTTTGATTTTTTGATTATTTTAGTTTAGAGTTAAAAAGTTTTGTTTAGGATGTATTTTTTGAATTTTTTTTATTTTTGTGAGAGAAAAAAATAAAATAATTATGATTTACATATGATATTTTGTCTTATTAGCTTTTTAGTTTATTTTTTCTTTTTGTGATTATTTTAGTCCAAAAAGTTCATGCCAAACTTAACTTTCCTTTGGCAATTTGGGTTGGGTTGAGTTTGGGACTGTTTTAACCGGAAAAAAATAAAATAGATTTTTTAACTTAATAAGATAAAATGTCACATTTAACTCATAATCATTATATTCTTTATCTCACAAAAAGTAAAAAAAGTCAAAAAGTCGATCATAAATAAGACTTTTTAGCCCAAGCTAAGGACATCCACAATGGGATATCTAAAATTGTTTGTTAAAGTGTGTGTTATATGACAAAAAAGTGATAAAAGTGTGGTCCAAAAATGTTTGTTAAGATGTGTTAAGAGTTTGTTAATTTTAGAGAGTGAGTGGTTGTGCAATGGATGTGTTAAGGTGTGTGTTAAATATATAAATATATATATATATATATGAAATAATTTAGTTTAATCAAAAATTTCAAGCCCAAAATTAAATTTCAAGTCCAAAAAAAAAAAAAAATCCCAACATGTTAAAAAAAAAAAAAATCCGTTGACCGGGTTAACCGCTGGACATCCGGCCGGTCAACCCGGAAGACAAAAAAACGCGTCCCTTTGCTAGCTAAAACGCTAGCCGCAGTTAATAAATAACTTAACAACTGATGCTAACAAAACTCACTAACACACATATTAACACCTCACTTGCAGCCCCAAACACACACCACTGCTAGCCAAAACTTGGCATCTGACACTAACAAACACATTAGTGTATCCATTGTGGATGCTCTAAAATAGTTAAAAAGTCAAAAAAGTTAACTCACTTCCCAAACGAACTCATAGCCTAAATCAAATAGCGGATTGAAATATTTTGGACGGATTGAAGAATATTTTAACAAATTATCAAATCTTTGCATAATATATAATATTAATTTACATAATATTTTTCACATATATAACACAAACTAATTTTACATAGCATGTTTCATATATATAACTACTAATTTGTAAAAAATTTCACATATTAAATCTCTATCACACTCGTTTTTAATTTAATATTTCATTATAAGTTAAAAAAATATAGGATAAATTACACTGACACCCCTGAGGTTTAGTCCAATTGATACCTCCTGACGTTCTGAAAATTACATTCTCACCCTTGTGATTAATAGTCTCATTTCACAAATCCCCTTGTGATTATATATATATATACACACACACATAATTAATCACAAAATTAAATACAAAATAAACCACCACACCAACATCACGCTAATCATTGTCACTGTTACCGCTACTATCATTATCATCATCGTCGTCACCCTGCCATCATATCACACCACCTTCGCTTTTACCTTCGTCTCACTATCACTATTGTCAAACATAAAAAAATAAATATTAATTTTAAAAAGATTTGTATAAAATAACGAAACATATATAAAAATGATAACTAGTATTTATAAATTTATAATTTTTTTAAATAGATTAAAAATGATAACTAGTATTTATAAATTTTTAATTTTTTTAAATAGATTATGAAAATGTTCATCAAGTAGTATATGATGTTCACTCTATGCGAAGAAATTGTGTTGGATTTTACAAGTGATATTGTTAAAAAAGAAATTTAAAAATATATATACAAATCTAGAGAGAGAAAAATCCGTAGAGATTCGTATATAAGCCGATTGAGGCTACCCATGCGTCTCAAATTTGGAGAGAGAGGGGGAGGGAGAGAGTTTTAGAGAGAGAAAGTAAGAGAAACCGCGGCCAATGGCGGATTCAAGCGATTCTGTTTCCGTTGACATGGAGACAATCTCTCTTGGCGGGAAGGTTAGTCTTTTACACATATACAAAATACATACATATCTATGTATATTAATTGTGAAAATGTATATACTTTGAGCTACATTTGTTTCATATGATTCTGATTCTTCAGTTTTCTTTGTAAAGTACATTCATTTGGAAACATTTTTGTTTTGAGTTTGAGGTTTGATTTCTGAATCATTCCCTTGATTAATGAATGACCATTAATAATGACTATTTTTTTTATTCTCTCTTTGTTAGGTAGAATAGGATGAACTTATTTTTGTTTTATTTTTTTTGTTGCAGTTTCATTTAGTTAATGCACTTGTAGATACTTTTTTGAGATGGGTATTTCATTTTATGTATTGAGTTCATGTATTGATTTAGAAACTTTTTCAGTTGATAACCTGCCCAAATGGATTGGTTTTCTGGTTACTGAATTGAAATTAATTACAAAATTTTGAACATTTAGAGAAGCATCTTTTGTTGGAATGAGTGTGTTTGCAGAACTTCATTGAATGAACTAGGTAGATTTTGATATTGGGTAATAATTGTAATGTTAATTTTGTCTTCTTTAATTTGATAATTTTGTGGGTCTGTCTAATAAAATTAATTTCCTTTCTTTCATGTGTGATTATTAGAAATACTTTTGTGTGTGCAAAAATGAGATTTTGGATCTCAGAGGTGTAGAGATAACTAATTTCTGAAAGTCTACATGGAATGATTTCTTTCTCTTTTGCCCTCTTCTTTTTCACCAATTAAGCTGATACTTTTAATGACCTCAGTACTTGAATAGTCAATTGTGGTATAGCGAGATATCTTATGCAAGTCACTTATGTAAGTCCGAGGTGGATCCGCTTCTTTAAGAATTGACAAGGCCATTTATATGGACACATACAACTGGCAATATTTAATTTTATTTTCTCTTTCTTTCTTTTCGAAATGTTCGTGGACTCTTTTAACAAATACTATACTGAAGTGAATGATATACATCCAATTGTTAGTATATTATTCTCTTTCTTGTTGTACATTTGATCCTTTTAACAAAAGTCAATTTGCTGTTTCGAGTAGAATAATAGGTTCTAATAAGCCAATCTCTGTGGATGCAAATTCACTCAAAAAGAAAGATTCTTGACTTGGGTATGACTTAATTGTTTTTTTGAAGCAATGGATACCCAAAAAGGAGTGGACTTCTAACAGAAGGTTTAGCTTTTATTAAGCAGTACATGGTTGTAGTGTTTGCCAATCTTTCTAGCATATTATATTCCTCGAATTAGGAGTTTTGATATGGATTTATTTTCCATTTTTTTGATTATGTTCTTTGCTGTTCAGAAGGTTATTTATGTGGATGTTTGCATTTTCTACTGTTCCTTCAGGAGCACCTTATAAAAACTAGCTGCGGTTCTGTGTCTGTTGCATTGTTTGGAGATCTGGACAAGCCGGCTCTTGTTACTTATCCTGACGTAGCGTTGAATTGTAAGCACAGATCAAATGCAATGTGTAATCAATTTTTACAGATTTTGATCTTTGACCCAGGAGCTGATGTTGTCATAAACATTCTTCGCTGTTGCACGACTTTGTCATCGAAAACTATATTCTGTTTGAAATGTGAAAATATTTTGCTCATTTTTGATGAAATTATGATCACAAAAGAGTTGTACATTTTATATAATATAAATGCACATATTTATTTGAAATTTGTTTGAGAGAATTGACCAAGCTGTCAAAATATGTGGAAAGTTCTCTGCATAGCTAAAAACAATCAAGAGCTTCTTGTTGTTTGAAAACTTCAAAGAAATTTCAACGTTTGTACTAATTTGCATTTGCTTTTTTGGTACTCAAAGCTTCATTTTGTTTAACTAACTTATCTCTTATTTTTGTGTATTTTTTGAGCAGATATGTCCTGCTTTCGAGGGTTATTCTCGTGTTCAGAAGCATATTCCTTGCTGCTCCATAACTTTTGCATCTACCATATTAGTCCTCCTGGGCATGAGGTCTGTAACTTGGTAACTTGATAGCTTATTATGGTTGTGCTTCTAATTACTTTCTTTGTTTTTATGCTCCTTTATGCATTTTTTTATCGGTAAATTATTGGTAATTCAAAAAAGAGAAAAACAACGATAGTATATTAAGCATAAAAAATAAAGGTTACAAAGTGAAATATATATATTAAACTAAACAAACCCTAAAAATACCAAAGACTAAACTACCCTAATAATAAATAATAATATCCAAAACATATATGCTTAAACATTATTTATTCACATTGTTTCAAACTCATGATGTGACAGTAGGAAGCATCAAGAGTTTGTTAAGCAGAACGCGGAAGCACAAAGTCGTATGAGACTAGGTGAAAATATTAGCCAACTGCATGGTAGATGGCACAAATGGCAAGGACAAAGTACGAAGTTGAAAAGGATGACGCACAAAATAACAATCAATCTCAAGATACTTAGTCTGCTCATGGAAGACAGAGTTATGAGCAATCTGAATGACACTCTCATTGTCACAATACATAAAAGTAGGAACAGAAAGCGAAATACCAAAATCAGCAAGAAATCATCGCAACCAAACAATTTCAGCAATATTAGTAGCCATAACACGGTACTCAGTCTTAGCAGAAGAACGAGAAACAACTGTTTGTTTCTTACTCTTCCAAGAAGTAAGGGAAGTACCTAAAAACACACAAACACCAGTAGTGGACGTACAGTCCATAGCATCACCAGCCCAATCAGCACAGAATAGCCACGAAGATCCAATGACGAGGTAGAGGAGAAAAGCAAACTCTAATGCAGAGACCCACGAAGATACCGTAAAATATGAAGAACCATAGCCCAATGAACCGTAGTAGGAGAGGTAACAATCTAACTAACAACATGGTTAACATAGGTAATATTATGACGAGTGACAATAAGATAGACAAGGCTGCCAACAAGAACACGATAGAAAGTAAGATCAGACAGAGGAATCCCATCAGTCGAAGTATAATGCACATTAAGGGCAAGTGGAGTGTCAATAGTGCGAGTATCAGTCTATGAAGCACGGACACAGACAAGGACATGAACACGAGACACAACAATTTTCAAAAAATAGGGACACGGACACAGCGGGGGATACGACGAATTTTATTTTTTTATATTTTTATGTATTATGTAGATTCATATTACATTCATCCGAAATCAAAATTAACAAACACTAACATAGTAACATTAATTCAATAAATATAACCACTATATTTAAACAAGTTAATAGATCATCTATTCACAAAAGAGTCATAATAAACGATAACAAGAACTAAGACGAGAAGGGGAAAACATTTAACATCCAATAAAAGCACTAAATAAGAGGCCAAAAAAAAAAATAAAAAAAAAAGAGTGAGCCTCGCCGTGTCCCATGCTGTGTTCCTATATGGATATACGTGTCCCCGTCGTGTCCTCTACAAAAAAAATCATTAAATTAAAATGACACGTCGTCTGGCATGTCCTGTACGTGTTCTCGTGTCCTCGACGTGTCCGCGTGTCGGACATCGCCATGGCACCGATTTTGGAGTATCCATGCTTTATAGGTATCAGTCAAACGAGCACGTTGAATGACCTCTAAGGCATATTTGGACTAAGAAAGAAGATAGCCTTTAGGAGAAGAAGCCACCTCAATCCCTAAGAAATACCAAAGAGGACCAAGATCTTCCATCTGAAAATGACAATTAAGGTGATCTTTGAGAGTAGAAACGCCATAGAGATCATCACCAGTGATGATCATGTCATCAACATACAAGAGAAGAATAATCCTACCAGCAGAAGTAGAGCGAAAAAAGAGAGCTGAATCATGATCACTAGTGTGAAAACCCAAAACAGATACAACAATAGCAAATTTCTCAAACCAAGCACGAGGCACTTGTTTGAGTCCATATAATGCTTTGTGCAGGTTACACACAGAGCCAGAAGGATGAGGAGCCATATAGATCTCTTCAGTCAGATCACCATTCAAGAAGGCATTCTTGATATCCATTTGGGAAAAGGGCCAACGGCCCGCAACAGCAATCAAAGTACGAACAGTGGTCATTTTGGCAACAGGGGCAAAAGTCTCCTCATAATCGATTCCATATTCTTGAGAAAACCCTTTAGCAACCAAACGAGCCTTATACCGCTCAATGGAACCATCAGCCTTGGTTTTAATTTTATAAAACCAACGACAACCCACAACATGGTGACTAGAAGGAAAGGGAACAAGGTAACAAGTGCCAGTAGCATGCAATGCAGAAAGCTCCTCATTCATAGCCTGCTATCAAAGAAGATTAGAAACATCCTCCTTATAGGAGATAGGTTCAGGAATAGAGTGAATAGAAGCCAAAAAAGAATAAAATGTAGAAGAATAACAGCAGTTAGAGAAACCAAACCAATTAGGAGACTTATGATTTTTTTGAGGATAGCGAGAAGCAGGAGCCTTGTCATCAACCGCAGATAGGTCCTCAACTGAAGGAGGGACAGTAGTAGTACCTGTAGATAAGTCATGCTTTTTCCGACAAACATAAGTATGAATATAGGAGGAGGAGAAAGAACATCATAAGACAACTGAGAAGGAAAGGAAGACAAAGCGGGAAGATCAGAAGAAGAGAGGTTACGGACATACGAATCAGAAGGAATATTATCAGGAAAGGGTTCGAGATAAATAAGATCAAACCGAAAGACAGAAGTCGAGGTAGATGGAATGGAAAAGAAGGGAATATGTTCGAGAAAGACAATATAACGAGAAACATAGAGACGTCTAGAAGAAGGATCATAGCAGCGATAACCCTTTTGACCTTCACCATACCCAAGAAAAACACACAGCAAAACGAGCAGACAACTTAGTGCTTTTAGCACGAAGAAGAAGGACAAAACAAGTACAACTAAACACACGAAGGACAGTTTGCCATGCAATTGTTCAAATGGAGAGATAGCAGAGGTTACCTGAGAGGGGATACGATTAATAAGATGAACAGTGGTATGAATAGTCTCATCCCAAAAGGAACTAGGAACAGAAGAGGAAAGTAATAAAGAACCTGCAGTCTCCATGATATGACGATGCTTATGTTCGGCCACACCATTTTGTTTAGGTGTTTCAGTACAGGAAGACTGCTGAAGAGTACCATCAGATTGTAATAATTGAAGAAAGCTAGTATCCCGATATTCCCCACCCAAGTCACAACGAAAACATTTAATAACAGCAGTGTATTGTGTATGAATCATGGCACGAAAAGTAGAAAAAATAGAAGAAAATTCAAACCGATGTTTCATAAGATAAATCCAACAATGACAAGTATAATCATCAATAAAGGGCACATAATATTTAGAACCCCCTTTAGTAGGAATAGGTGTAGGATCCCACACATCCGAATGGACAAGATCAAAAGGAGCAGAAGAAATAGTAGTACTTTTATAAACAGGTAAAGCTGTAAATTTTCCAAGGTTGCAACCACTACAATTTGAAATATTATGAGTACTACAATTTCCCAAAACACCAATCGAAACTAAATATTGCAAACGAAAGCGAGAAATGTGACCAAGGCGAGAATGCCATATGTAAAACTCAGAGGAATGAGAACTAAGACGAAAAGAGGACAAATCAACGGAAGTTGCAGCAAGCGATGGAACATGAAATTGCTCAAGAACATATAGCCCTCCCAACTTACGGTCGAGCCCAATCTGCTGTATGGAATGAGGATCCTGCACAACACAACCAAAAGAAGAGAAGTGAACATGATAACCAAGTTCACAAAGTTGCTAACAAAAATGAGATTTAAAGTCAGTTGAGGAATGCAATAGATATCAGAAAGAGAGAGAGAGAGAATCAGTCAAAATAGAATAAACTCCTGCTAACGGCATGGGAGTGCCATTAGCAACCATAACAGTAGTAGTGGAAGGAGAAAAAATAGAGGTAAATAAGGAAACATCATTAGCCATATGATGAGTAGCACCAGAGTCAAAGACCAAGTGGACCGAGAAATACCTGAAGAAGAAGAGGGAGGCAAACCTAAAGAGGAAGAGACCGAGAGGGCACTAGGCGTAGTGGCAGCGAGTAGTTTTTGCATGGCATGAACTTGCTCAGTATGGAAAGTCAATGAAGGGCATGTATCCTCTATGGAGGGAATGGTGGCTGCAGTATAGGAGTTCCAACCCTTTTTCCAAGGCATCAGCGACACAGAGGAGTGATCATTATCCTTCTTCCAAGATGAGGATGAACCAGAATGAGAACATCCAGTAAGTCGAGGACATTGAGCCTTCCAATGACCTTTCTGATGACAAAAATTACATTCATCCAGCAGTGTGCGAACGGAGGAGCGACTATGATTACTAGAAGGGACAGCTAGAATAGTCTGACTCAGCAACGGAAGTAAACCTTTGCCTGGAATGCCCTTGAAACAAGTTTATTCAGCTAACAATTCATTCACAATAGAGTCAACAGTGGGAAGAGGACTACGATGAAGAATGGTACCACGCAGTCCCTCAAAATCAACTCTAAGTGCCATAAAAAACTGAACCAAACGCTGCTCCTCACGATAAGAACAATACTCTGTATGAGTACTCAATGCCTTAGGCTCGTAAAGGCCAATTGATCCCATAACCCAGCCATAACAGAATAAAACTCTTGGATACTCTGGTCACCTTGAGAAGTAGCCTGAATCTCATGTTCTAACTAATACCATTTTGCGAAATTGGACTGAACATAGAGACGAGAGAGATGATCCCAAATTTCTTTGGCAGTAGTAAACTTTGCAAAAATGAATACCAATCGATTGATCCACAGAATTGTTGATCCAAGTAACAATCTTGGCATTAGTGACTTGCCATGTAGAGAGAAGCGCATTAAAGTTTTCAAGTTTAACACCAGAGGGCATGGAGGATTCACCAGTAACATAGGTCCAAACATTTTTACCAAGAAGAAAATTCTTCATAACACATGCCCAAAAGGTATAATTATCACCTACTAACTTAACACCAATGGCTTGGAGGGAATCAGACGTACCACCAGTCATGATGAAGAAAACACAAAAGAGAAACTCACCAGCCAAAGAAACAGACCAGAACCAGAACAGAGAGACAGTAGCAGCAGCAGTACAGAGAGACAACAGTAGGGCAACAAACTCCAAACGAAGCAATCAAACTATCTCCAGCAAAGTAGGGAAGACAAGGAAACCAGCAAACCAAACCAGAACAGCAACAGAACTAAGGAATTGAATTTCTGTTGCAACAAAAACAGCAATCAAGCCCACCAAACCAGTCCACAATGAAACCACGAAGAGAGAGAGAGAGAGCATCAATGGAGTCACGAAGCGGAAGGAACAGCCAGACGATCACGAAGAAGAGAGGGCAGCACCAGACGAGTTTGCTGAACAACTCGAATGGGAATATCTGCAACCTGAGGCTAATTCCGAACACACGCAGAAGCAATCCAGCAGTTGTGGGACACTGTGGCAGTCACTTGACACTTACAACATCAACGGCTAAGGTTAGGCTTAAAACCTAGCTCTAATACCATGATAATTCAGAAAAGAGAAAAACAATGATAGTACATTAAGCATAACAAATAAAGGTTACAAAGTGAAATATATATATCTAAGCTAACAAACCCTAAAAATACAAAAGACTAAACTACCCTAATAATAAATAATAATATCCAAAACATATATGCTTAACAATTATTTATTCACATTGTTTCTTATCTGTTACTTTCTTCAAGAGCTATTGCAGTTGGGTGCGGCCATAATTAAGCCTGATGACCAAGAGCTATCTGTTGATGACTTGGCAGATCAGATTGCTGAGATTCTTGACTACTTTGGGTAATTGTAGTGTTACAGCCTTCTTTATTTTCTGCCTTTTTGAGTGTTACCTTACAAGGAACTTGTAGACTTTCTTGATTTAAATAGATTCAGTGATTTTTGACATATATATTGAAAAGCTGATTTTTCTTTGATTTGCAATTTTTGTTCCTGTTCTAGACTCAGTGCAGTAATGTTTATGGGGGTGACTGCTGGAGCTTATATCGTTTCCCTGTTTGCTGTAAGATGCATCTTTTACAGACAGCCTAATTTTCTATGTTTTGATTTTTGTTTTTTTGGGGGATTTTATTGAACTGGGTATTTTACAACTTGGTCACAGATGAAATATTCACAGCGTGTTCTTGGTTTGATACTAGTTTCTCCTCTATGTAAAGCACCGTCGTGGACAGAATGGTTGTATAACCAGGTTCCTTTTCTGAACTTTTTATTTGTCACTTGTTTGAGAAAAATTCTCATTCTTGCCTAAGATAGTACATCCTTTGCAGGTCATGTCAAATTTACTTTACTTTTATGGCACGTGTAGTGTGGCAAAGGAGTTATTGCTTATGCGTTACTTCAGCAAGGTATTTTTGTCCTTGCAATTTGTTCTAATGCACTTTTTCTAGTGTTTTGGACGGGTTAATTGGATTCTGTATGATATTACAGGAAGTTCGTGGTAATTCACAAGTACCAGAATCGGATATGGTTCAAGCATGCAGAAGAGTAAGTGCTTCAATTTTTGTTTTCTAACTTTCAATAAGCTGCTTCATAATAGGAACATGGAAAAGGAGAATAGCAAGAGGTTGGCACTTCTCTGATTGCTGCCATTAATGTTTTTTCTTTTTGCAGTTGCTGGATGAGAGGCAGAGTCCAAATGTTATACGGTTTCTTGAAGCTATTCAACGGTGAAATCTGTCTCCACAAGTCATTTAATTTCCAGTTAGACAAAAGGACAAATTTGAGAGAGAGATTCACACACTGTTTTGGGATAGTTAGACATATCACCTTGTTTGATTCAGTTTTTGAAAACTGTTTATGAGCTTTATTTTTTTTTTCATTTTTTTTGGGTCTTCAGTGAACCCTTTTTGTTTTTTTTCATATTTTAGCTAATTTTTTCAGATTTCTTTACAAATATTACTTTTAAGGTGCATAGATTAGGTACATCTACATTTTAAAAAAAAAAAATAATTAAAACATGAAAAAAGTTCACTAAAAAAGCAAAAAACTCTTCCAAGGTAAAAGAACCATCAAGAATGTGGAATATACCAACACTGTCAATTTTTGGCTTACATGTCATTTTTCCTGCAGGAGACCAGACATCACTGATGGACTGAAGACACTACAATGCCGGTCTTTAATATTTGTTGGGGAGAATTCTCCTTTCCATGCAGAGGCATTACACATGACTTCGAAACTAGATAGAAGACATAGTGCCTTAGTCGAGGTATAAACCATTGGCGTTTTGACAATCTTGTTACAATAATGCTCTATACTTAATAATACTTCTATACCGTATTATGCTTATCATCTTATTAGTATAATATGCCCGATATAGTGTTGATAACTAGACTGAATACGTCAAATGGCAAGATAAGATGGTCATTGTAGTATCACTTATCTGGTCCTAAAGTTTTTCTCACATAAAAATGCTTGAAGTCATTTTCACTGAAGGGCGGGTTTGGTTCTTCAGGTTCAGGCATGTGGGTCGATGGTGACAGAGGAGCAGCCCCATGCCATGCTGATACCGATGGAATGCTTCCTCATGGGATATGGCTTCTACCGGCCATCTCAGTTCAATGTCAGCCCAAGAAGTCC
Source organism: Camellia sinensis (assembly GCF_004153795.1). Classification (NCBI taxonomy): domain Eukaryota; kingdom Viridiplantae; phylum Streptophyta; class Magnoliopsida; order Ericales; family Theaceae; genus Camellia; species Camellia sinensis. The sequence goes on along the minus strand of NW_021024569.1, from coordinate 1,079,820 downwards.
ATTGAGCCCGACTTCCATCTCTCCAGAGCTTTTCTCACCAGAGAGTATGGGCTTGAAGTTAAAGCCAATAAAAACACGAATCTCTTGAAGATAAAAGGTAGGAGCAAGATATTTTTTTTTTGTAATCTATATATATGAAGAAAGAATTTGTATTTTCACCTGATTGGATGGGGATTATAAATGTGGAAATTATTGGAGGATTGTGGATAAGACGGAAAAGAGAATGGTACAAACCAAAAAGTTCAGAAAAGGAGAGATTCGGATTCTTTCAATTGTAATCATAAATGAAATGTTAGTTGAGGGCCAAGTTATCTGTACATCCCCAAAATAAGAGGTGGGAGAAGAACTTATGCTTTGTCAGTTGTTAAACACACTTGTTCATTGTTTCTTTTCATGTTCAATTGAATTTGTTGTTGTTTAAGGGCAAGATTTTGAAGTTGCATGTCATTTTGAAGAAAAGGATCATTTGGATTATGCTTTTCAATTCTAATTGCCTGTTGAAGACAGTTATATTCATATCTTCCAACAACTTTTATGGTTGGTTTCTTTTTCAGTAAAGTTTATTATATCCAGAAAATAATGGTACCAGTTAATTAATCACGTCACTCTTTATATTACAGCATTTCTCCAAAGATATGCTGTGTGTATTGTTTAATTACTTACTTATTTCTTCAGAAAATAAAACAGAGCAAACTCTCCGTATACAGACGGCTCTTAATTCAATCAGCAATTTTCTTTCATGAATCATAAATAAAAATTGCACTGAACATTCAAAACTTTCAGAACACCCAACCTCTCCTAAGACACTGGCTCTAACTGTGTGCTATCAGTAGGGGGAATCTGAATGTTTTAATTGAAGTTGACCTTCAGTATAATCCAATAATGTCATCTATAGAATAGGCTATCAAACTTGAGAAAACACACAGACACATACAACATTACTGTGTAATTTACTTGAAAATCTGATAAAATTTAGAATAGCAAAATATTAAAGCTAAATAACAAGTAATTAAACATATTTCACTTGCTAAACCCTAAATATATAGAGCATTATGTACAGTTGCAACCATTTTTGCACATGTACCATGTTTCCTTTGGAATGATCAAGAAATGCTTGGTTCCATTTTCATTATAACTACCTGTATTTCATCGTCAATTCATGTTAACTCTCTGACTTTCAATGCTTTTGTGGCTTCTGTGATTTTTGTCTGTGTCTTCATGGTTCCTCCTGCCTTTTCTCCAATTCATCTCTGTGTACATTTCCTCGATCATTGGTTTCCAGAGACGAACTCGTGCATTTATAAACCAATTGGACACCTGGTCACAACAACCCATAAGAGACAATGAGACAATGAACAAAGATGCTGAAAATTGAGAAAACACAAAGTTTGCATATGGTGAAATTTAAATTGAGTTGGTATCAACCAAATATGAATGTCACAGAAAATTAGCAAATGTGTATCTTGGTAGCAAAGGAAAGTACAAAGAAAAGACGCATTTAAAGATACAATTCAGAAGCTGCATTGAGCGTATATAATCCAATGTACCAGAGTTGAATGTACCTGGCTCCTTGTCAATCCACTTCTCACGGCAAGTAAATGCTTCTCCGCATCTTTAGGATACCTGAACAAAATTTGTAATTCAAACAAAAAGTTCACTCAAAGATTAATGACAATGAAAAGAATTTCAGTTTCCCTATGCTAGAATTTTGTTGCTAGTCATGAGTGAAGGAAATCAAATGATCTTGAAGAGCCAACAGGTTTGTCTGAATATTTTTAGTAAACAGAGAATAGAGGGAAAATTTAGCTATGGTTAGTATATGTCAAAAGTTGAAATTACAACCCAAAATAAATAAATAAATAAAATAACACATTCAATTTAGTTCCCCATTGGATAGGGTTTACAAAAGATAGATTGGGTACGGACCTAACCTTTGACAATATTGCACAAAGTGACTATACTCAGGTTCGCACCCACAACTTCAAGGTCGATAGTGTTGAAGTTGTGGGCTACCAATCTTTGATAATAGTAATAACAATATAACAGATATTATCAACAAGTAACTAACAGAAAACGAAGAAAAAAGATGCATTAAGTAAGATTGTTTGAAATAATTCAGGAACATTGGTAAATGATTTAATCCAAGCACAATAACTGTAAATGTGTCTTTAAGCTCAGATGTCTGCCACATTCTAGTATAGGAACTTACGGGTGAAGAAAATTCTGAAACATCCATGCTCGTAAAACCGAGACAGATCTTTCTGGCAAGCCTCTTTGGGGCCTCCATAACTGTTGGTCTTTTCTTCGGAGCTGTTGGAGAGCCCATTGCTTCTGGATAAAGGATGTCTCAAACGACCTATCTTCTTCCCTAGTGTCTTTGTTACAATACGATCCCATTGCAAGGATTTGAGTGCTAATTCTCTCCCTCAGGTTCTTGTACGAGGAGGAGATTCTTTGTAAAGTAAAACGAGCATGAATTTGAGGATCCAACTCGGTTGCAGCATGGAATGCAGATATTGTTGTATGGATTTCATCCAAGCATTGGTTGTATTGGTTGTCTACCTGAGACAGTCAATGGCATTCAGCAACATAGAATAATGTTGTAACATATTCCCACAAAAGAATAAAAGTTGAAAAGGAAACAAGTACTACTCGAATTATCTAGAAGGTCTTGAGTTCGAGTTCGAATGTCATATTTTACCCAATACGTGAGGCATCCCGAGTTTGTGGTCCTGGGGTGAGTCCAGAGGAGCCAGCCTAGGATTAGCTCTCAGTTATCAAAAAAAAAAAAACTAAAAAAGGGTCAGTGGAACTAGGATGAGTTGGCTGAATCGAGTTTCTGGACCTTTGCAAGCAAGATGCCCACATCGGTTCTGGAAAAGGAAAGGATTACCAAGATTGTCGACTAGGATAACTTTGTCAAGCACTATGGCCGAACCAAGTTTAATCTACCATTTTATTTTTTATTTTTTTAATTTATAAATTCAATATGCTATAAAGTATAAACTGTTCAACATTTTGTTCAATTTAGGACTTGCATACAAATACGCCAATCTTTATACATACAAACCTATGGCAAAAGAGTTCATAAGCATCAAACTGTGCCAACATACCACTTGAAGTAGAGCCAACAACTGCTTTCTCTTTGCTTCAACGTCCCGTCCTTGCAGGACAGGGTCCAATTGAACCTCAAACCTAGCATCTCTATCGGGAAAATCATCAGAACCCACTACAGAATAGCCTCTGTCAGCATGTTGACTTGAAGAGTACATAAATTTTGCCCCAGCCCCAATCTGACTAGCAGAATAGTTCATCTTGACTAGATTTTCAAGTGAATAACTTGCAATTTGGGCAAGTATTTCTTGAATTACGGGAAGATATCTAGACCCAGATAAAAATTGCGGAAATTGGACTGGTCTACAAGATCCAAAACTCAGAGAGAGATTCTTACTGTCGCAAGATGTTTCCAAGCCCAACTGTCTTCCATTCAAAGAACGGTGAGTAACACCAGCACAGCTTATTTCCAAGCATTGATCTGGAACACTTGTTCCATGAATAATAGAAGGCTGGCACATGGAAAGACTTAATGAGAGCTCATTACCAAATTTCGATGAGCTTGAAGGATTACTAGACCTCACATTAGCATTGTCTGAGGATATCCACCCATCAGGATTAATATTTCCCATTAATTGGTGCGATTGAAAGCCAGTTCTTCCAGGGATTTTCCCAGTATAATCAGCAAGAAACTTGTCAAAATCCCATTTACCATTCATAGCACCAAGTATTCCATCATATTCACAGTTCAAGGAGGCTGCATACACAGAATTTAAGGCATCATCATAGTCATTCGGAACAGAAGATTTTAAAATATCCAGGGGATACGCTGAACAAGGTGAGGAAGTTGCTAATTCATTCAGGTTATCCTGGGGTCCACACCGTGCAGCCAAAATGGTAGCAACTGATGCAGCTGAAATGGGCATTCCACCCAAGTATGGCTCTTGAACCTGAGCGTTATTTGTTGGGTATGAAGAATCTGTAATGGTGTTTCTTCCAAGGGGTGCATTCCTAGGAAGCGTTGCATCGCAATCGAGGAGACCAACAAGATTTGATATGTTGAAACCAGTATAAACATTGTTCATGGGCTCACCGTGCAACATTGAAAGGGCAGGAAATTCAGCTGCGATTTGTTTCTGGTTGTTCAGGTGAGGTGCATTGGACTGAGCAGCGGGAACTGAGGTCCTATGTGAGAACATTGCATCAAAAATAGTGTTGTGGTCACTCATATCGATTGGCACATTCAATACATCATTTTCTGTCATGTTATAAAAAGTAGAAGAATCTAAGTGCATAATCTGTAAATCATCGACAACGCTCTAGTTCTATACAACAAAACAGTGTTCCCACTTCTAATTGGAGATTTGTCAAACAATACCTCATAATCCAGTTGTGTGTTGCACTATTATTGATTTCCATTCTCCGCCTTTGAAAAGCCGATGCAAACTGCAATGTGGCACCTAAAACAACACGTCAAAATTCAAAACAATTCCAATAAAATGCAGAAAGAAACTCAAAAGCAACTTCAAATTCATGGTATGAAAATCGTTTTCTGCAGAGCACCTTCAAAGGAAGACGGGGACTTATTCGACATCTAATTCCTCATCATGATTGGTGTGTCAATTTCAGTTTTGAATTCAGCAGTAAGCATGTCTGTTTTTTTAATGAAAAAGTGATAACTGTCTTACAGAGGATTAAGAATAAGGATGGATAGCATTTGAGAAGCATAGACACTTTTAAAAATGTGATATATGTCGTGTCGAATACTATTTTAATCATTAATGTGACACGATATTAATGAGCACTTCTCAACACCTACTGTCATCAATGTGACACGATACTAATGGCACTTCTCAACACCTATTGGACACAGGTCCAATCATGTCTATTCGAAGCGAAAAAAAATCTTTAACTTCAACACGTTTCAAATATTTGGCAACACATGTCTAAACGCCCATTTTTGTGAATGAGACACCGGTGTACGCTGTGTTAAAAGCATTAAACACCGACTATCATCTTTCCTTGTCCATATTACATAATTGCCAACAACACGTATATCTTTTGGGCCAGGAATCCTTTGTCCCACAAATATCTGTGCCTGTATTTCAATGCACTTTTTGCCACACAATGGTGGCTGTTAATATATAAATATAATTGTATATAATTGTATATGAATACAATATAAGTTATTAATATATTATAGTGACAACATAGGATTCCCTTTCGGTGGTGCGCCATCTTTCGGCCACTTTTTTCCTTATTATATTCCATGGTATCATCATCATGTTTGTGTAACAAACTCCTATATTAAGGAGCCTCACAGCAAGAATTCAATACACAGAGAGTTTACATTACAATTCTCTTTCAATATTACTCTCTCAATTTGTCTTTCATAATTTGTCTTTCAATATTTGTCTTTCATGGTATCAGAGCACAGGTATTTTTCCTAAGTCTCTGCATCACATCTTTCTTGGCAGATTGCTGCGTACATCTCCTTTACCTCATACACAGATTGGACAGTACCAACACCTTCGTCTCTCCACGACGAAGCCAACGCCACCAGACTCATCCTCATCTGACGTCACACGCGCCCCCACGCGCCACCAGAACATTCGGCCACGCGCCTGATCGTTCCAGACGCGCTCCACGCGCTTCCTACACTGTCCTGTGCTATTGTGCGCCGCGGCCTCATCTGCTAACGTGAGCCGCGTGTTCTGACGTCAGCTGACGTCAGCCCTGACTGCTTCCGTGCGCCGTGTGTCTTCGCCTGCTAACGTGCGCCGCGCCACTCTCTGCTAACGTGCGCCGCGCCATCCTGTTTGACCAGCAGCGTTGACTACTCCATTTTCAGCCTTTCTGGTCATATTTTTGGTCCGTTCAGTCCTTTTCTGACTAATTTTGACCATCTGAATTCACTGGTACTCTCGGTTTTTTCCGATTCTCCCTCATTTGTGCTATTTTTCGCTCATGGATCGCTTGGACTCCTCTACCCAACCTATTTTTGTTATTCTTGACGGGACTAATTATGTCTTATGGGCACAAGCTATGTCTGGCTTCCTCAAAGGAAAGAAACTTTGGTGCATCATCACTGGGGATGTGTGCAAACCCGTTCAAGGGACCACAGATTCCGCTACCACGGACTCCGCTGCCAAATATGTCAACCGACTGGAAGATTGGGATAGTAAAAACTATCAGATAATCACTTGGAAAAATTAGTAAAACATCCCTCTTTAACTTTGTGTAGTGGGAGAGATCCAAGAGTTTTTTTTTTATTAGCTAAGATCCCTCGATGAAATTTCTTTATAATCATACCAGAGAAATTTCAAAATTTATTTGTTAAAATTGAAATTTTTTTTGTGTTGGGACCGAAATTTTTCTAAATCGGCTGAAATTTCTTTGAGTGACCAAAATTTCTCTGAATCGAATTTTCTCTGTGAAAATGTCAAGGGACCTTAATTATTATGAAAATATTATATACACTTTATCTTATAAAATCTTAATATTAAAGATCTTAAAAAAAAAAAAAATCCCTTTTTATTAATCACTCTTCCTAATTCTGAGATAATTCAAATATTGAATAAGATACACAATATAACACTTTCTAAAAAAAATAAAAGTAGAAATACAATATAAAATAGAGAAACTTATGTGTAGGTCCTAATAGGTGAATTTATTGTCTAATAAGTCCTAGGATAAGTAATAGTGTTTTTCATCAAACATTATTAAAAAAAGTCACTAATTATTAATTTTTAGCGGCAATTTAAAAAAAAATCGTCACAAAAAAATGTTACTACTTAATTTTCAACAACAGTTTGAAAAATTCGTCACAAAAAGATAATTTATAAAATCGTGACAAAAAAAGTCACGAATTGTCAATTTTTAGCGACAGATGCAAAAAAACGTCACAAAAATTATTTTTAGTGACAATTTTAATAGGATTTGTTTTCAATAGAATTTAATGAAAATTAAATCTGACTATTAGAACCTATTGGTAATTTACCTAAAAAGGACCACATATTACTACTCTTATCATCTATCACTCTAAATTACACCATCACTAACCATTCCCAAACAATTAAAAAAATTAAAAATAAACACAAACTACCATCAATAAATTATTTGAACCCACTTACATTCAATTTGATGTCTCCGTAGAGCAACTGTAATGATATTATTCATTTTTCACTAACTGAAGTATAAAAAAGATATACTTTTTATTTTACTTAAATAATTTTTTATTTATGTGCTTCAACATTACTTTTTATTTTGCATATTTATTGACACAAATTAGTTTAAAGAGTTTTCCAATGCTCTCCAACTATAACTAGTCTGCAAAAATATTATTAAAATAACTATCGTATTTGCTAGCCCATTAGAGTGAGTAAAATAGTATAAAATTAGTTATAATAGCTAATAAGGCTATTTTAAAGAGCCCATTGGGGATGAAGCTTGTTAGCTTATTTTAAAGAGCCCATTTAATGTGGGCTTGTTAACTATTATAACTAGTATCATCATATTTTAGTTAGATCAAGTTTGGCATACATAAAATAATTCATCTTTTTATCTTTTTATTTTTTTTTCATTACATCACCTCTCTACTTTTCTGCACATCTTTTCATAAAAAGACAAAAAATACACTTATTTTGGTCATCCCAAACAACCCCTTACACCAATGGATTAGCTATTACAACAGTTATTTTAATAAAATTCTTCAAGACTAGTTACATTTGAAGAGTAATAAATAATAGCGTTGACAAACATAGATAAAAAATGAATTAGGTAAAATAAAAATTTCTTTTTTATATTTTAACTAGCAAAAAATGAAAAGCAGGATTAGAGTTGCCCTTAAAGACTATAAATTAGAATGCTCTTCAATGACTACAATACAAACACATCTTGACTAGGGCAATGGAATGTGCCTATTTATCCTTCTATTGACTAAAAATGGGGGCACAGGCCCTGTTTGGTAGGGCTTATTTCAGCTTTTAGCTTAATTTAAG
>NW_021024569.1:1042629-1070573 GCF_004153795.1 Camellia sinensis | reverse complement strand
GGTGATGATATCGATGGTATTCTTTGCCTTAAACAGTTTCTTAGCCATCATTTCGAGATGAAAGCCCTTGGTCCTCTCAGCTATTTCTTGGGTCTTGAAATCTTCCATGATTCCACGGGGTCTTTTCTCTCTCAGGCTAAGTATACCTCTGATCTTCTCACCCGCGCTGGTCTTACGGATTGCAAGACTGCCTCCACTCCCCTGGAGTCTCAGAGTCGTCTTACACCTCTTGATAGCACTCTTCTCTTTGATGCTACCCTATATCGTCAGCTGGTTGGCAGCCTTGTCTATCTCACTGTTACTCGTCCTGATATTGCCTATGCCGTTCATATTGTCAGCCAGTTTATGTCCGCTCCTCGGACCCCTCATTATGCTGCATTAGTTCGTATCCTTCGTTATCTCAAAGGTACCTTGTTTCATGGACTTCATTATTCCGCCCGCTCCTCTCTCCAGCTTCGTGCTTTTTCTGATGCTGATTGGGCTGGGGATCCTACTGACCGGCGCTCTACTACCGGGTTCTGTTTTTTCTTGGGTAATTCTCTTTTTTCTTGGCGCAGCAAGAAACAATCTCTTACTGCTCGCTCCAGCACTGAGGCTGAATATCGTGCTCTTGCTGATACTACTCAGGAACTTCTCTGGCTTCGTTGGCTTCTTGCTGACATGGGTGTTTCCCCCTCTGGCGCTACTGCCCTCTTTTGTGACAATCAAAGTGCTCTTCAAATTGCTCACAATGATGTTTTTCATGATCGCACCAAGCACATTGAGATTGACTGTCATTTTGTTCGTCAACACGTCACTCATGGTACTGTCCATCTCCATCCCATCTCCTCTGTTGATCAACCTGCTGATATCTTCACCAAAGCCCATTCTCTTGGCCGCTTCGTTGAACTTGTCTCCAAACTCCAGTTGGTTGATGTTTGTCCTCCTTGAGTTTGAGGGGGGCTGTTAATATATAAATATAATTGTATATAATTGTATATGAATACAATATAAGTTATTAATATATTATAGTGACAGCATAGGATTCCCTTTCGGTGGTGCGCCATCTTTCGGCCACTTTTTTCCTTATTATATTCCATGGTATCATCATCATGTTTGTGTAACAAACTCCTATATTAAGGAGCCTCGTAGCAAGAATTCAATACACAGAGAGTTTACATTACAATTCTCTTTCAATATTACTCTCTCAATTTGTCTTTCATAATTTGTCTTTCAATATTTGTCTTTCAGTGGTGATAATCTCAATACACAATCATAATCACGCGGTTGGAAGTCCATTGAAGTGAGAACATGAATTCATGTCCTCGTACACTAATGCACTTTTAGCAGTGCAAAATAGTGTGATGAATATCAAACGAATCTTGAGACACGCGCGCACGAATCTTGAAAACAAAGGTGGTGTTTGGAAAGTGTTGTTTTTGCTTTTTTGTGAAAAAAAAAAAAAAAAAAATTTACTAAAAAACAAAATTAGTTAAAAAATTAAAAAAAACAAATTCAGATAAAATGTCACATCAAATTCATAATCATTTCACTTTTTCTCTCACAAACATCACATTCAATTATAAAAAAAATCTAACTATCTTTTTCAAACATAAAAATTTTAACAAAAAATCAAAAACTAAAAAAACTTACTAAAATAACTTCCCAAACACCCTCAAAAGATCCCATCATGATATATCTTTTCTAACCTACATGGGCAAGTAGGAGTTAGGTTTTGCTGAAAAATTAAATTAAAAAAAAAACTACAAGGAAAGCAAAAAACCAAAGAAAAGGGGAAAAATAAAAGATAAAAAATAAAAAAAAATAAACATTATCATCATAGTTGGATTGGCATGGTCATCCATAGGGCCTGTTAATCTAGAAGAGGGTGGAGTAGCATTGGAGAAGAATGGGGAGTGATTAAGACCCCTCCAATCACCACCCCCACCACTACAAGCATTTTCCTATGGCACCACTACAAGATAATAAAGCTAAAATCACAAACCATTCTTCTATTTACACATAAATTAATTATAGACTTAGATACAAATCTCTCACATGACGTGAGACTTATCAAAATGTAAAGTATTTCCCGTGAAATGATTGTATCCAATTCTGTGATATGAATTTGTGTGCCTAAACTTTTTCAACCACAAAACTACACATAGAAGTCTGCACTATCATTTAATTATAGACTTAGATACAAATCTCTCACATGACGTGAGACTTATCAAAATGTAAAGTATCTCACGTGAAATGGTTGTATCTAATTCTGTGATATGAATTTGTGTGCCTAAACTTTTTCAACCACAAAACTACACATAGAAGTCTGCACTATCATTTGGGAAAAGAAAAGATTACAAGTTAGAAAAAGCATTATTAGAAAAGTGACCAACCTTGCAATAATTTGCAGATGAGATATATCACCCACACCAACAAACCAATCTTCCTCCACCAAGCCCTTTGCTAAGGAAAAATAATCCTATCAAAAACTTTTTTGCAGATTCATTGGATTTCCCAAACAGAACTTAAGAGATCTTCCCAAATATTCAAAAGACAAAGTGGTTTGCTCTCATTAGGTTGACAAAACAAGCGAGTGCAGTACAAAGTTCACAAGGACAATCTTTTCCTTTCCCCCAAACAGTATATGATGAAATGCCAGAAAAGAAAAACAGTGCCAACGAAGGCTGTTTTCTTCTTTTAACAAAAAGAACAAGTTGAAAAAAAGCTAGCACTAAACCCTACGTTTCCTCAAATCCACAAAAAAATAATAATAATAAAATATACATTAGAGGCAATGCAAAAAGTGGGTTATTTTCTTTGCATGAGCAGAGAAGTGGGATTCTCTCAAGAATCCAAAACCCAAGAAAAAGAAATTCAGAGTTCAGACAACTTGAAGAATCATGACCTCTACGTCTTTTCCTCTCTATCTCTACCTCCATGCACAAGAATTTAAGGTCCCGTTTATTTTGTGATAGATCATAGGGATTGATAGTGAGTGGATTAATAGTGAGGGGATTGTTAGTGAGGGTCATTTATTTTCAGAGATAGAATGGAGGGGATTGATAATGAGGGGATTAATAGTGAGGGGATTGTTAGTGAGGGAATTGATAGTGAGGAGATTAATAGTGAGGAATTGTTAAATTATTTTTATATAAAATAATAAAAAAATAAAAAAATTGAACATTAATATTTTAAAAAAAAATTCCCAATATATAAAAAATAAAAAAAAATGAAAAAATTTCTAATCCGCTCACTATTTTTCTAATATCATCTCTACCTCCTCACTATGAATCCTCTCCACAAGGGTATTAGTAATACCAAGGTATTAGTAGTACCCTCCCTATCTCTCAAAACAAACAAGGTATTAGTTAGTCCCAAGGTATTAATAGTCCTAAGGCTATCTCTCAAAACAAACACCCCATATACTAATCCCAAAATATTACTAATCCTAATCTCTTTGTTATAACCCCAAACAAATGGAGCCTAAGACTCGCAATCAAAAAGCAAAAGTAAGTACAAGGGCTGGCTTCCTCCGGTCCTTGATCGAAATGATTAAAGGTATGGTTGAATTCGTGAGTTATTACGAGTTATGTTTTAATAATTTAAATTATTTAATATATAAAATTTATCGAGTATTATATGATTATAAAAAATTATATTGATCAGATATTAATAATTATATGATTAAAATAGTTTTGTATAAAAAAAAGATGATAAAAAAATAAATAATTCATATAAAACTAATTTAAACACGTAACTGACATTATCCGATCAATTTATTTTTTATAAAAATAATATACTCAACAAATAAATTCTCAAAACAGATAGTGAGGGGATTAAGTAAAATTATGTTTGTTTTGATGATAGTTGTTAGTGTAGGAATTGTTAAATTATTTTTATATAAAATAATAAAACAAATAAAAAAATATAAAAAATTAAACATTATATTTAAAAAAAAATTCCCAATATATAAAAAATAAAAAAATTTCTAATCCCCTCACTATTTTCTAATACCATCTCTACCTCCTCCTTACCAATCCTCCTTCTAAGGGTATTAGCAATACCAATGGACTAATAGTCCCAACCCTTTCTCTGTAAACAAACAAGAGCTTTGGTAATATCTTGGTATTACTAGTCCTAATACCCTCTCCATAGCCCAAAACAAACGGGGCCATAGAGAAGGGAAGCCTAACCCATTAGCACACCCATTTCAGAGAAGACCCATTAAAAGCAAGAAAGAGTGCCAAAAAGCCAAGAAAAAAGGGATTTCTCTGCAGAGACCAGACAGGCAGAGAGGGATGAATGGGATGGACCCATTAAATTAAAGAGAGAGACAGAGAGAAGATCAGCCACACATGGGTAGAGAGAGAGAGAGAGCATTACTCTTTGGTGGTGCAGGGTCACTCATTTCTATTGCAGGCTTTGGAGGGCCCGTTCATACCTCACACTCTATCTCTCATCAATAAGGGACTGATTTCTCTCTCTCTCCCTCTCTCTCTCTCTCTCTCAACAATCTCAATTATATGATTCAAAGGATAATCATCACAATCAAAATATAGGGATTCTCTCTGTTGAAACTCCTGTTCATGGCAGGTCTTCTCATCAGGTCCATTTTTGCAGAGGAGAAGGAAAAGGGCTTTACTTTTTAGCTATGTTAAGGCAAACCCCAGCCAGCTAATGTGATGAGAAAGAAGAGTAAAAAGAAAGTAACAAAACTAACATACTTTTGTTCTCTGCACCTTACAACTGAGGGGTTATGGCAATTGGATGAGAGAGAGAGAGAGAGAGAGAGAGAACAATAGTGCACTATTGCACCCGCAGAGTGTGTACTTGAGAATTACCAAGCAATTTGTTTTCCAAAAAAATAAATTACAAATAAATATTAATGAGATTAGAAATATATTTTAATTAAAATTTTAAATAATTTTATTATTATACAAAAATTAATCAAAATTTTATTTTTTGTTTATTTTTTCTTGACAATAAAATATTTATGATTTTTAAAATTACAAAAAATCAATTTATATTTTAAATAATCTTAAATATATATTTGTAATTTTTTATTCCACTTCTTATATGACCAGTGGAACCACAAAATAATATTTAGAATAAAATATCAAGGGCATTTTTAAATTTATGAAAACAATAGTGATTGTTTTATTGAAAATGAAGCGATTATAACAAATTATATTTTTATGTATGAAAATTTTATGAAAAAATCTCAATATAAAAGTAATATCTATCATTATTGATATGCAAATATAATTAATCTCACTATATATATGTAAAAATTACTAGAGTTTTAGTTATATTTGTATGTGGAGTTCATTCTTCATATGTTGTTTTACTATTGATTGATAATATCATATATCAATAATGACGTGATATCACTATTATATGAATTTTTTACTTAAATTTTGTAAAAATTTGATTTATCTTACCATTATATAATTTATTTTACGACTTAAATATATGATTTTTTTACATTGTTCATGGTACACTAGTTATACGTAATACTTTTTTTTCGATTTTACTCGAACTTAATTGTAAAATTTTATGTGAAATACTTTTGTAACAATTTATTTAATTTATTGTACTTAATATTAATTTAAAAATTATTATTATCTTCTTATTATTGGTTATAAAAATAAAAATAAAAATTATAATTAATAAGTATTTCTCTTAATTTATTTTTCTGACCCCGCTTGACTAGGGGTGTAATTTTGACCAGCGGTCTGAGGTGAGCCCGGCCCGTTTAAATCCGAGCCCAAGCTCAGCCCAAGGCCTTGGACCAAGGCCTGTGCCATCGTTTTAAAATTCAGTCCGACCCATGGACCCGACCCATGACCACCCATGGTTCCGCTCAAGATCCGGCCAAACACCCGACCCGAGACGCGGCCCGCCCGAGGCGGCCTGACCTTACACAATTGCAATGGCACATGTTGGTACATGTAAAATATTGAGCGAAGTCACATCACATCATTTTTGCCACTTCTCAATCCATTGAAGTGATTAGTTTATTTGATAAGATGATTCAGTTAACCGAATTATTTATTTTTTAAAAATTGAGCGAAGTCACATCACATCATTTTGCCACTTCTCAATCCATTTGAAGTGATTAGTTTATTTGATAAGATGATTCAGTTAACCGAATTATTTATTTTTTAAAAAATAAAAAATTATTATAAAATTCATATTTATCATTTAAGGGATATTTGATAAGACGATTCAGCACTTAAAATTGAATTAATTAAGTGGTAATTAATTAAGTTTGTTTAATAATCACAATTGATGTCACTTAAAAGATTAAATACCTCTTCAAATGTAAACTAAAACTTAAGTAAATTTTAAATTATATCAAACTTATTTAATTCTGACTGAATTTATAAAAACGAAACATAAGAATTGATATATACTACTATAAATTCACTATCACCACTATCACTATCGTTACCATTACTACCACCATCATCCACGACCACCACTACCACCACCAATATGTCACTACCACTGCTACAGCTACCACCACCATCATGCCACCACTATCGCAATCACTATCACTACTACTATCACCACCATTACGCTACCACCACCATTACGACCACAACACCACCGCCACCACTATTACTATCGCTACCACTATTACTATCGCTACCACTACCAATACCAATACAGCCACCACAATATAAAAATTAATACATACAATTTGTAAATAATAAATTTTAAATTTAATCTTAGGGGAATGCACCAATAAATCTCAAATTAATAACTTATACACTGTTTAGTCCTAAAAGTTTTCTTATAGATTGAAAGGTCCCATTACAATGTTTCAAACATCAGATTAATATTTTGAACATTAGATTTCAAACATCAGATTAATATTTCGAACATTAGATTTCGAATATCAGATTAATGTTTCGAACATTAGATTGATGTGCAAATGAGACTAAATGGAGCATAAGAAAACTTTTAG
The DNA here is from genome assembly GCF_004153795.1 of Camellia sinensis. NCBI lineage: Eukaryota > Viridiplantae > Streptophyta > Magnoliopsida > Ericales > Theaceae > Camellia > Camellia sinensis. Next base: position 1,063,618 of record NW_021024569.1, on the reverse strand, counting down.
GACTAAATGGTTCAACTTTTCAGAAACTAGGACTTATGGGTAAATTTTCCTTAATCTTATACATATCAAATAATTTATTTTTAATTAAACACTTAAATTTTTATTAAATAACTTTTCAATTTAAAAAATTTAATATTTAATTTTAATTTTAACAAACAGTACCTAATTATACAACTGAAAGTCTAATTTTATGAATATACAATTTGTAAATAATAAATTTTAAATTTAATCTTATACATATCAAATAATTTATTTTTAATTAAACACTTAAATTTTTATTAAATAACTTTTCAATTTAAAAATTTTAATATTTAATTTTAATTTTAACAAACAGTACCTAATTATACAACTGAAAGTCTAATTTTATGAATAATTCAAATCAGGATATTGTTAGCCTAATGAGCCCCGACAATCGGTTTGTACAGTAGTCTTAGATGGAAACCATCACTGTACAGTTTTACACTCGGAAACCAAAACTGATGATGTCATTGCTACTCTCCGTCTTTAGGAGAGAGAAGCGACGACGGTGAGGAAATGATGATGTAAGCAAACCTGGGTGGAAATATATCTAACAAATTTATTACGACAATGCTACGTAGCTCAAATTTTGTGACTCAAAAGTGGCTCAAATGGCCAAAACGACGTCGTTTTGAGTACAGAACAACATAAAAATGGCCAAAACGACGTCGTTTTGGCCATTTGAGCCACTTTTGAGCCACAAAATTTGAGTTACGAGACATTTTCCAATTTATTATTGGTGACCCTAATCGAGTTTTTTTTTTATATATAAATATTTTAAAAAATCAAGTTATTTGTTCAAGTAATTTATTCAAACAATTTAACAAATTAATGGATTTTTAAAAAAATATAAGTTTAAAATATGATTTTACCATAAAATAGCAATATGATTTCATATTGATATAATCTATTAATGTGATAGATATAAGTGATGTCATGATAAAATCACATATTTAACAATTTGATTTCTCGGTAAAATTTGTAATTTTAAAAAATCAATTAGTTAATTTGTGAAGTTTGCTATTTTTGTAAATACTTTAATTTTTTAAAATATATATTTTAAAAAAAATGGCTAGGTGCGGAAACAAAAAAAACCAATCCAACGGCCGGTTGAGTAAAATGTGTGTGCCTTGCACCACATTTGATTTTAGCTGCAGAAAAAGATGCACCAATGATCAAAGGATGGACTTTTCTATCAACTTGGACTTATTTAGGTTAAAAATTAAACTTTTAACTAATTTTTTTAAATATATAAAAAATAAATTAATGATATGATTCAAAAAAGTAAATAATTAGTTTTTAATTGAGTTATCAAAATAGGCGTTTGAGAGTCTCTCTCCAAACTTTTCCACCCCTAGATTTTGTTTGTGTGTGGCAGCTGGGGTGGGGGAGGTTTTGGCGGCCTTCAGCGTCTTTTCTTTTTTGACTTCTCTTTCTCTTTCATTTTCCTTACTTTTCTGTTCAAATAGCTTGGAAGTTCTGTTTTTCCAATCTTTTTTCTCTTTTTGTGAGGTATTCTCTCACGTCTGTCTTTACTCCAACCGTGGCCCCCATCGGATTTGCCTTTTCTCTCCTCCTCTGCCTTACTCTGACACCCCTACCATGACACTACCTCTTGATTGACCACCATCAACCAAATATGTTACCTTCCACCTCTTCTCCGCCAGATCTGTTGCCTTCCAACAACAAGATTTGACACCTTCTATCGTCGAATCCACCGCCACCATTGCCTAGGTGTTGTGGGTTTAAGGATTTTTTTGTTTTTTTCTATCTTTTTTGGTGTGTTTGTAGCTTACCCCACATAAATGGATATAACCTATGTATTTATCTCTGATAAAGCAATAACTTAAATGGAGGATGGGTCTAATCCACGCTTTCAACGGATCTACTGGATTTGATGTCCTCAAAACGTGCTTGCAAAAAAGGTCCAAAGGAGGAGATAGACCCCCGACAAACACTCCAACGATCAGGTTAGGTTAGGGCAAAGTGATTTCAGAGAAAGAGAGAGATAGAGAGAGAGATATAAACAAAGAGATGAAGACTTAACCTCTAACGTATCTCGAAAGCTTCCTTATATCCTTTACTCATCATTTCCTTGTCCATTTTAAGCTGTCTTGTTGGCTGAAGTCTATGGCCTAGTTAACATCGTTTGTGGTGATTCTGTATACTTTGGCATTAGGGGTCTTGCTGCATTTAATGTTACAGTGGCCTCATTAAATGAATGATGTGTGAGTGCAATAACTTTGCAGGATCTTTGCTACGTGATTGATTCCCTACCTGACAAGTGTTTAAATATTATTAGTCTTGGGCCAGCATTGGCTTCTCAAAGTTATTGGGCTGACTAGGCTTTAACACCTGGGTTTTGAGCTGGGCCTTGAGTCGTGGGCTGGGCCCCTTTGGGTGCTCTAGGCCTTAAGCCGTAGGTTGGGTCCCTTTTGGCTCCCTTGGGTGCTCTAGGCCTTGAGTTGTGGCAGGGTTGCCCTCTTTAGTGAAGGAGTGGAGACCAAAATGGTTTTTTGTGTCAACAAATGGTGGGAAGGGAGTTTGCATGACTTGGAAAGTGTCAACCAAGTTGTTGGAGCCAAGGTTGAATGTTACGGCAGAGAGGAGAGTCAAGCAAGCGAAGGAGTAGAAGGAGAGAGAGGGGCTAAAATGGGATGACCTGGTCCAACCCTCAGCCTTATTTGCCCTAAAGTTGGAGCCTGAGCCAACTGAGAGAGATCCTGTTCCAAAGGAGGTGAAGGCAATGAGGAAGGCGCAAGAGGCAGAGGATGCGCGAGCATTTGCCAGGGTTGACAAATACAAGAAGAAACAGTTAGGTCCAGCGCCGAAGCTGGTGGCATAGAGGTTGGTCCAACCACGACCCAAACCTTTCGGAGAAAAAGACTTAGCAACATTTGTGCCTCTACGAGCATCGGTGGATCCATTGAGGGAGATGAGTAGGAAGGAGATAAAATTGGTGTTGAAGAAGAAGAAGAAGAAGCAAAATATGGTGTTAGAGGGAAATGAAGAAGGACCGTTGCTGAAAAAGACCAAAAAGGGGGAAGTGAAAGTTCCCCCAAGAGTAGAAGGAGAAGAGACTAGGATTGGTGTGGAGGCAGAGGAAGGTTTGGCCGAGCCTCCAGTCGCCTAAGTGATAGGCGGAGTAGACGAGCAAACAGGGCTGCCAAAGGCCGACCAATTGACAGACTTACCCCCTAAGGAAATGCCTCCAAGTCAGAAGTTTAGGAGAAAGTGAGTGAGCGAAATAGAGACGAGCGTTGCGCTAGGGTCGTTAGGGACCGCCACGAATCACTTACTCGCGGTAGTCAATCGCTTGGTGGGTGATGAGGGCGAAGCCAGGGCGGCAGCAAATCGCCTACTAAGCTTATAGAGGATGCGGCTATGCGAGAGGTGTCTCAATGTACAGAGGCAGACCTCACGAGAGGATTTTTTTGGGCACAAATGGAGGCGTTAACCCTGACTGCCCGCTTTATTGGGCAAAGTAGTAGAGGCGAGAGCAGAGGTAGAACCAGTTAAGGCTAATTTAGAAGAAGTGTGGTCGCAGGTGCAGAATGTGAGGGTAAAAATAGCGTGTTGGAGGAAAGCGGCGCAAAGCGCATGTGCCAAGGGCTTAGCATAGGCTCAAAAAGCAAAAAAGATGGAGGTATTGGCAGTGGTGCAGAGTTATCTGACTGAGCGTGCCAGAATGGGCCAAGATGAGGTCGGTGCCAAACTGTCAGTCGTTAAGGCAGAGCTTGAAGCGATACATCGTAAGGCGGTGTAGTTAGAGTTTGAATTGGCTGGTGAGCAAGCAGAAGATGACCGATGAAACGTAGCAAGCATGCGCCATTGCCAACGAGAGGTTGGAGGAGGCCTTGGTAAATAACGAAAAGTTGCGTGATCTGGCCTTGAAGGATACGGAGAAGGCAAATGCATGACTTGCGGAGTTAGAGAAGGCCTTGGGAGAAGAAAAGGCCAAGACAGCAGAGTTAACCAAGATGATGGCATCTGAGAGGGCTGCCTATCCAGATCTATGCACCACGGCGGTAAAACAGTTTAAGCTGTCTTCTAAGTTCCAAATGGTCGTTGATGCGGCCGTGGCAAAGAGCTTGGCTAGAGAAAGGAGAGATAGGGGTGGGTCATCAAACGTAGCTATTGCTGGGCTAGTGGGGGATCAGACCACAAAAGAGATAATTTAGAGTTTTCAACAGTCAAATTATTACAAGCATGAGAATGTACTGGAACAGTGGTTGGACGAGCTTCAAATACAGGGCGGATGAGCTGTTCCCAGGTATGGACTTCAGCGGCATGTGGCCAGGAGAGGGGGACATTGCCCAGACCCCACTGGATAAGGAGGTTAGTTTGAAGATCAGGCATCCAACAAAGACGAGGGAGGTAGAGATATGGCGAATTGAAGATCGGACCTTGGGCTTAGGTGTTTTGTTTTTCTTTTTGTGAACTGAAATGGTTCTTTGTACTGAAGTAGTTCTTTGTAAAGAATTTGTGTTGAAAGTACAATGATTGTTTGTTTAATGTTTGAATTGAAAATTTGTGTTGTGGCTTGGTTTATTTGTGTTAAAACTACAAGGGCAAGTTTATATTTTATTTTATTATTATTATTTTTTTTTGTTTGAGAAAGAAGATTACTAGAAAGAAAGAAAGATAAAGATGAAGTTTTAGGAAAAGAATCTTGTGGTGAATGAGAACGAGCATGTGATGGAAAGATGTGACTATGTAAAAATTGGATTTGCGAATAAACATGTGATTATTATTGTATATATACAACATGTGTGAATTGGAGTGAGGCGTGCTTGACTCAGCCTGGCTGAGACTTGGGACGTTCAGTCTGGCTGAGGCTTGTTTGACTCAATCTAGCTAAGACTTGTGATGCTCAGACTGGCTGAGGCATGCTTGAATCAATCAGACTGAACTCTTCAGACTCAGTCAGGCTGAGCCCTTTAGGCTCAGTCTGGATGAGACTTATGATGCTCAGTCTGGCAGAAGCTTGCTTGACTTAGTCTGGCTGAGCTTTTCAGGCTCAGTCTGGCTGAGACTTGTAATGCTCATTCTGGCTGAGGCTTGCTTGGCTCAGTCTGGATGAGACTTGTGATGCTCAGTCTGGCTGAAGCTTGCTTGACTCAGTTTGGTTGAGCTCTTCAAGCTCAGTCTGGCTAAAACTTGTAATGCTTAGTCTGGTTGAGGCTTGCTTGACTCAATCTGACTGAGCTCTTCAGGCTCAGTCTGGCTGAGACTTGTAATGCTCAGTCTAGTTAAGGTTTAGTTGACTTAGGTTGACTGAGCTCTTCAGGCTCAGTCTAGCTGAGACTTGTAATGCTCAATCTAGCTGAGGCTTACTTCACTCAGTTTGGCTGAGCTCTTTAGGCTTAGTCTGGCTGAGACTTGTAATGCTCAGTCTAGCTGAGGCTTAGTTGACTTAGTTTGGCTGAGCTCTTCAGGTTCGGTCTGGCTGAGACTTGTAATGCTTAGTCTGGTTGAGCTCTTCAAAAAGGTACAACACGAATAATGGGGATTGGAAATTTTTGTCATTAAGGCATAGTCTTGTGATCATAAGTTTATACATTGTGTGGCAAGGAAAAAATGAACAAGTGTTCCAACCAGCGACGTAAACCACATAACAATTGAACCATACAAAAAGCAGAAAATGTAGTTACAAGTGTTTCGACCGACAAAGTGAATCATACAGCAATTGAAACATACAAAAAGCAGAAGAAACCGTTTTATTAGAAATATCATTTCAAGTGTTCGACACTCCATGGATGAGGGAAATTTCTGCCCGCCATATCTTGGAGATGGTAAGTGCTTGGGCGGGGTCTAGTTTTGACGATGTAAGGTCCTTCCCACTTAGCAACTAGCTTACCTTCGGTCGGGTTTTTGGTGGCGAGAGTGGCCTCTCGTAAGACTAGGTCTCCTACTGCGAATTCTCGGCGTCTGACTCTGTGATTATAATGTTTTCATATTCTCTGTTGATAAAAGGCTAGCCTGACAGCAGCTGACTCTCATGGTTCTTTAATCAAGTCTTGTTTGGCCCATTGCAACTCGTTGTGTAGTTCTATGTTCAGGTATATCATCCGAGGGGTTGAAAGACCGATTTCCACGGGGATGACCGCTTTGGCGCAGTATGCTAGGCAGAAAGGGGTTTCGCCGGTGGGAGTTCTTTCTTTCGTTCGGTAGGCCTAGAGCACGTTTGGGAGTTCGTTTTCCTGGAGTCCTTTGGCGGCTTCCAATTTGGTCTTAATTATTTTCAACAGAGAGCGGTTGGTGACTTCAACCTGCCAGTTAGCTTAGAGGTGGCCAGGAGAAGAGAAACAAGTCTTGATGTTAAGCTCAACGCAGAATTCTCTGAATTTGGCATTGTTAAACTGCTTGTTGTTGTCGAAGATGATGGCTTGAGGGACCTCGAAATGGCACACAATGGGCTGCCAAATGAATTTGGTGGTATTTTGCTCGGTTATCTTGGTAAGAGGCTCCGCTTCCACCCATTTGCTGAAGTAATCGATGACAACCATAGCGAACTTTACTTGGCCTCTGCCGGTTGGCAATGGACCGACAAGATCGATGCCCTACTTGGCAAAATGATAGGGTTTGCTAAACGTGATCAGTTCTGTTGGAGGGGTGTGGAGGATGTTGGCGAAACGTTGGCATTTGTCACACTTGAGTACAAAGTCGGTGACATCCTGGTGGAGCGTGGGCCAAAAGTAGCATGTATGAAAGATTTTATGAGCTAAGGATCGTCCCCCAGAATGTTTACTGCAAACCCCTTCATGGACTTCTCTCATTACATAGGTAGCTTGGTCAGCATTTAGATATCTGAGGAGCGGGCGTGAGAATCCCTGTTTGTATAAGATGCCATCGATAATGACATAGTTGGACGACCGAGCTCTGATCTTGTCGACCTCTTATTCTCTAGTAAGACGCCCTGTTCTAAGAATGGGATGATGTCTTGGGCCCATGAGATAGGCTCGTCTTGGAGCATGTGAACCTCTTGTTGAGTTGGTGAAACTGCTAGGTGGGTCAACTATTCAATTCGGACATTGTGATTGAGGTTGGATTGGTCTACTAAGGCTAAGTGGACCATTTCATATGCTTGGGAATTCTTTGTCCTGGGGACATGCTTGATATGAAAGCTATTAAAAAGACGGGTGAAGAGAAGAGCAATGTCCATGTATGACCACATTGTTTCCTCCTTTGCATCGAATTCACCTATTATCTGTTTGACGACCAACCGAGAATCGCTAGACACACAGAGATGGTCGACCCCAATGTCCATGGCTAGTTGAAGACCTGCTATTAGGGCCTCATATTCGGCCTCGTTGTTACTTGCGGGGAACATAGATTTGAGAACACACTTGAAGGATTCACCCTTGGGGGTGGTAAGGATCAAGCTAGCTCTACTACCTTCTTTGCGGGATGAACCATCAATGCTAAGAGCCCGGGAATGGGGGTCTTCTATGTCAGGAATGACGTTTGCTGATGTCGGGGATATGTCGGGAGTGAGGTTAGTGAATTCTAGGATAAAATTTGCAACAGCCTGGCCTTTGATGGCTATTCGGGATCAGTAGGAGATCTCGCACTAGCTCAGCTCAATGGACCATTGCATGAGTCTGCCTGTCGACTCTGGTTATTGCATAACCTTTTTCGAAGGTTGGTCAGTGAGGACCACTATGGAGTGGGCTTGGAAATAGGGATAGAGGCGTCTGGAGGCGATTACCAAAGCTAGGGCCCTTTTTTTTTTCTAACAAGAGGTAGTTCTGTTTTGCCCCCCGAAGTGCGCGACTGATGTAGTAAACTAGGCGTTACACTGGGTCTTCTTCTCTGATGAAGGCAGCACTGACTGCAGTGTTAGAGACAGCTAAGTAGAGGAAGAGGGTCTCTCCTAGCATTGCTCGAGAGAGGAGGGGGGTTGGCCATGCACCGTTTCAGTTGTTGGAAGCCTCTTCGGATTCGGTTTTCCATTCAAAAGCCTGTCGGAGAACTTTGAAGAATGGATGGCACTTGTTGATCGCTTGCAAAATGAAGTGATTGAGAGTGGTAACTCTGCCAGTGAGCCGCTGAACTTCCTTTATTGCTCGGGGAGATTGCATTTAAGGCCTTGATCTTTTTTGGATTGGCCTCAATACCTCTGTGGCTGTCCATGAATCCCAAAAACTTGCCAGACCCAACGCCAAAGGCACACTTTTCTGGGTTAAGCTTTATCTTACACTTGCACAGGGCTTGGAAGGTCTCCTGCAAGTCGGCCAGGTCATTGAAAGAGAGTTTGCTTTTGACAAGCATGTCGTTGACGTAGACTTCCATATTCCTACCTATCTGGTTTTTGAAGATAACATTGACCAGGCATTGATAAGTGGCTCCCGCATTCTTCAAATCGAATGGCATCACATGATAATGATAAGTTCCTCTGTCAGTAATGATGAGGTATGCTCGTGGTCAGCTGCATGCATTAAGATTTGATTATAGCCTGAGAAAACATCCATAAAGTTGAGTATCCGATGCCCCGTCGTTGCATTAATCAATAAATCGATCCTGGGTAGTGGATAGCTATCCGTAGGACAGACTCGGTTGAGGTCGGAGTAGTCAACGCAAAGTCTCCACTTGCCATTGTTTTTGCGGACCAATACCACATTGGATAGCCATTTGGGATAGTCTACATTTCTAATAAATTGGGCCTTTAATAGCTTGTCTACCTCAGCACTGATGAGATTATTGCGCTCTAGATGGAAAATGCGCTGTCATTAGTGGAAGGGCCGGAATCGGGGCTCAATACTGAGGCCATGAGTAATGAGAGAAGGGTCAATACCTAGCATGTCGCAGTGAGTCCAAGCAAAGACATCGTTATACTCGGCTAAGAAGGTTGTAAGGTTAGCTTTGGCCAGGAGGTAACTAGCTGCCAATTTTGGTCGTCTTCATCGGGTCGGTGGGTTCAATGGGTGCTTCAACTAGTTCTTCGGCTGGTTCCCCTCTGATTTATTCCTCCTCATCTCTGACATCGAGGCCTTTTATGATCATGGTCTCCCTCATTCTAACGTCCTTTAACGAGGCGACATAGCATTCTCTGGCCACCGTTGGTTTGCCCCTCACTGTGCTGACTCCTTGATCGGTCAAAAATTTCATGGCCAAATGGTACATGGAAGTTACAACTTGGAGGGCATTAAAAGCTGTGCATCCAAGTATGATTAGAGGTGCAACTTGGGCGGGCTCAACCCGAGCAACCTAATCCCGAATTTTTTTAGGGCTTGGATAAAATATTTTCAAATTCAGTATGGGCTTAAGCAAAAATTCAGAAGCCCGAATTAAATTTGAGCGGGCTTGGGTAAAGACGTCAAATAACCCAAGTAACCCGAAGTTTGAATTGTAAATATATATATATATTAAATATACATATAAATTATTAGCCATTACATATTATTAAAGTAATTTATATTATTAAATCATATTAAATATATATTATATATACAAATAACATAAAATCTTACTTTTTTTCTTTTATTTTCACTCATAAATTGTAAGGACTACTATAGTGGCATCTCTCTTACATTATATAAATTATTTGTTTTGATGGTATTAATGATTTTCTATAATAGCATTCTCTGGCCACCGTTGGTTTGCCCCTCACTGTGCTGACTCCTTGATCGGTCAAAAATTTCATGGCCAAATGGTACATGGAAGTTACAACTTGGAGGGCGTTAAAAGCTGTGCATCCAAGTATGATTAGAGGTGCAACTTGGGCGGGCTCAACCCGAGCAACCTAATCCCGAATTTTTTTAGGGCTTGGACAAAATATTTTCAAATTCAGTATGGGCTTAAGCAAAAATTCAGAAGCCCGAATTAAATTTGAGCGGGCTTGGGTAAAGACGTCAAATAACCCAAGTAACTCGAAGTTTGAATTATATATATATATATATATTAAATATACCCCAAGTAACCCGAAGTTTGAATTGTAAATATATATATATATTAAATATACATATAAATTATTAGCCATTACATATTATTAAAGTAATTTATATTATTAAATCATATTAAATATATATTATATATACAAATAACATAAAATCTTACTTTTTTTCTTTTATTTTCACTCATAAATTGTAAGAACTACTATAGTGGCATCTCTCTTACATTATATAAATTATTTGTTTTGATGGTATTAATGGTATTATATAAATAATAATAATTTAAAAAAAATTGAAATTCATTTACAATTCGGGCAATTCGGGGTTTAACTCAGGTTGGGCTTGGGCAGACAACCTCGGGTTATAATTCGGGCTTGGGCAAGTCTTAGCACAACTTGGACTAGGCTTGGATAACCTCCCAACCCGACCGAACCCGCTCGAGTTGCACCCCTAAGTATGATGTTGTAGGTAGATGGGCAATCGATGATGAGGAAAATGAGTAGTTTCGTGGACTGCTGTGAATATTCTCTGATGGTGTTTAAGAGGTCAATGGAGCCTATGGACGTCACATGATCTCCAATGAAGCCGACCAGAGGGGTTTGTAGAGGAGACAACTTTTCTCTAACTTTGAGGTTTCGGTAGGCATTGAGGAAAATGATGTCTGAGGGGCTTCCATTGTCGACAAGTACTCGTCTGACTTTGTAGTTAGATAAGAGAGCAGAAATGACCAAGGGGTCGTTATGGGGGTAGCGAGCGCTTATGCAGTCTGCCTCCGTAAAGGTGATCGGTTCAGACTATTGCTTGGGCTATTTGTAGGGGTGGTCCACTGCCGTAACGGCCTTATCGAAGCCTTGCCTGATTTTCGGAGCTCAGCTCGCTGTGCCGACTGAGATGGCCTGTTGCACGCAAGCCCTCCGGCGATGACCCTGATTTCGCCGACTAGGGGGGCCAAAGTGCCTTGCGTGCGAGGTTGTTGTGAAGCCTAGTCATTATGCCGCCTAGGTGGTTCAGGTTGTCTAAGAGGAGTGTGTCAGTCATTGCGCCTCGGGGGGTCAACCCTAGGTCTCTGGTAGGGACGGGCTACTGTGAATCGGTTGAGGCGTCCTTGGTGGATCAAACCCTCGACTTGGTCCTTGAGGTTGACACATTCTTCAGTGGTATGGCTGTGGTCATGATGGAAATGATAGTACCTGGACTGGTCCTGCCTGGTGGAAGGGGGATTTTGATGGTTGGGGCCACTTAAGGTCATAGTCACGCTAGATTTGGTACAAGACTTGCTCCATAGGTGAGTTGAGAGGTGTGTACCGTTTGAACCGACTAGGTGGTTGGGTAGGAGCTGGTTTGTCTGAGCGTGGGGGTCGGCCTGTATGCTACAAAGGTCAGTGAGTGTATTGCGAGTGTTTGGGCTCAAGGTTTTTTTTTTTTTCCCTAGACTATGAAGCTTTGAATGTGGAGTCTTAGCGAGCCGCCAGGGAGTCTTCAACATCCATGTATTTCGGGGCCCTAGCGAGAAGGGTGGCCATTGCAGTCGAGTGGATTTTGGAGAGGGAAAAGAGGAAATCCGATGGGCCCAAACCGGCCATGAAGGCTGTGAAAATGACCTTGTCATCATTTTTCCCCACTTGTAAGGCCTCTGCATTGAAGCAGGTGACAAAGCTGCGCAGCGATTCCCCTCTGACTGCTGGATATTTAGCAGTTGAGTCACCTGTCGTTGCGCACCGATGAAATGGCTTAGGAAAGACTCGTTGAGCTGGTGAAAAGGAAGTGATGGAGTCTGGGGGAAGCTATCTGAACCAGAGTTGCGCTGTGACGCCCCAAAATTTAAGGACATCATAATAAGATTTTAGAATTTAAAATCAATATTGCCACCGATATTACTAACATCCATTAATTAACAACCTATAATTTAAAGTTCTTACATCACAACTTAGTCTTAGTATATAAAAGAAATGACACAAATATAAAAAAAAAAAACTAGAGAAAAACTAGAAATTTTAGAAAATAGTTCATGGAACTTGGCACTCTTCAAGCTAACCGAGGCTGAGTGTTGCTTTGCAAGGCCTCGGTGTTTCTTTCAATTTCTTCGGTACCTGGCATAAAACGCCAGGGTAACTAGAATGCCAGTCAGCGACGAGCTCAATAAGATACTATAACCCAAAAATACCCACCCCGATAATAATACTCACAATTTATGAATAATGTATAGTAACAGAATAACAAGTAACATTTGGTAAATATAAAAGGAATGTTATCAGTTGAAATAACAGCAATAGATAATAATAAATCAAATAAAAAAATATATATATAACAAACAGAAGCAGTATTTCATCATAAGGATTATGCCCACCTTTCTTTTTTAATTTTTATAGATTTAGTTTATCAGATAAATTTAAGTAACTCCCCGTGGAGCACTATTTTCACTCAACCACTAAGCAGTGGCCACGGGCAATTCTGACACCCCCTTAGTCAAATATTTAAATGTTACTTACTGTAACTACTAATGATGCCCACGTACCAGAGTTACGTACCCGAGTCGTGACATCACGGTCTGCCCCAAGAGAACGGTCTATGTTGTGACACCCGCACCACCAACCTTATATCGCCTACACCGATAAGAGTCGAAATACTTTCCTGTGCCATGTTAGGGTTCGCAACTCACTTGCGTAAGATTCTAAACCGGGCTCACCCCATCACTTTCAAAATTTAATGCATCATTGGTTAAATTTCGTGTTTCTTTACTTGTTGAGATATTCACAATAATTCAAAATTTAATTATCAATAATTACACATGTCACACAATAATAAAATATTACACATGTCACACAATAATAAACAATTGTACAAAAATTAAATAAACAATTTATTTAAACCATGGTATGAAATAATAATGTAGATACCAAACCTTATATCGCCTACACTGATAAGAGCCGAAATACTTTCCTGTGCCATGTTAGGGTTCGCAACTCACTTGCGTAAGATTCTAAACCGGGCTCACCCTATCACTTTTAAATTTTAATATACCATTGGTTAAATTTCGTGTTTCTTTACTTGTTGAGATATTCACAATAATTCAACAGTTAATTACTAATAATGTTATATCAACTCATTAAAATTCCAAACATAAAGTATTACACATGTCACACAATAGTAAACAAATGTACAAAATTTTAATAAACAATTTATTTAAACCATGGTATGAAATAATAATGTAGATACCAAAAAGAAGAAATAAATCATAATCACATTCATGCATGGATTTTTAATCTACAAGATTAGATTAGCACAATATTAAATTTTTGTCTAAATAAACAATTGAATAGATAATTTTTGATTCCTTCTTAATCTGCCAAAATTTTCAGAATGCATAACTCGTAATTAAAATTATAAATAAATTACTTATATAACTCTAAAATTCATATAAATCTACAGAATACTCAATAAACATGTTATGGTCATTTTTCAGAAAGCATTTTCCAAAAATAAATTATAAATTGATAATGCAGTTCGTCCTGGGTGGATGGGTTGGGCTGGTCCAAGCTCTTCGAGTTCTGATTCAGGCGGATGATTCCACCAGATGACCTGCAAGCAAGTCCAAAAGGGGAACGGGGTAGTCCCCCAATGAAACCTCCGGCGAGCGAATCAGTAGTGGAAAAAGGAAAAATAGAGAGAGAGAGAGAGATAGAAAAGCTTAACCTTCTTCTTGTCTTTCACCTTTGCTTATATCCCTTGGTAATCATTTCACTGTCTCTTGTGACGTGCCCCGTTCCGTCGAAAGCCTGTACCGTAGCTTACCTTGTTCAGGGTGAGGGGGCTCTGTTCTAATGGTGATGTGTTGTGGCAATAACTCTGCAGATCTTTGTCTGCTGATGTGGCCTGTGTTTCACCTGCCATGTGCCCGAATGCCATTGGCCCTTCATGTCCAGGTGGCCTCCAGCTGTCCTGGGCTTTTCCAGCCAAGTTATGCTATGGGTCCCAAGCGATGGGTTTGGAGTTGTTTGCTGTGGGCCGTAAACCTTGTGGGCCTATCCATGTCAGTAGTCCCCCATTTCCGAGTGCAGCTTTAGCCCAACGAAGGGAATAGTAATAGGGAAGAGAAGTGCGAATCGAGTGGAGAGGCCGACCGTTAGCCGTGCCGACCGCAAGGGTGGCCGAGCGGGAGGGGTCGACCGTGAGGCGTGTCGACCGCGAGGGTGGCCGAGCGGGAGGGGTCGACCGTGAGGCGTGCCAACCAGGGCGGCACGGGGCTCAAAAAGAGGGGGGGTTGTGCCAGGTGATGATGTGAAATGGAAAGGACAGGGTAAAGGGAGGGGACAATGCATCGTGGCCGTACACGTGGCAATATCGTGGGGGAAATGAAGCGTTAGAGCAGAAATGAAACGATAAGTCGCGAGGGGGGGTTTCGAAAAGGCGGTTTGGCGGTTGATTTGAAAGGTTTTGAAATGGGCGAAAATTAATGTGGATCCATGGAATACGGGTAAACCGTGGGTTGTTGGTATAATTCGTTTCACTTACCTGTTAACAAAAACTCAATATACCCAAGTGTTAATTCCTTCACTGCGCACGACACACCTGTGTAGCATTTTCTCAACTTCTTTGCTCCTGCGTCAGAAGTGATTTGTAAGCAAACCCTAGAAATGGCACAAGAAAAAGTGGTGAATCTGAGGGTGGACCCTCTGGGAGACGATGATGCAGAAGAGCTAGCAGCGCAATATAGGACGGAGGCACGGATGGTGGAGGTGGGGGAACCGGTGGGACAAGCGCAGGCATCGGCCATGATAGTGGCTCCAAAACCAATAAGCCAGGGAGAGCCGGATCATTGGCACACTAAGGCTGACAAATCCACAATTACGGTGGCGGATTTGGAGGCTATCAGGGAAAAATACCAGATTCCGGCGGAGGTGGAGTTATCGCTGCCAACGTCAAGGAAAAGGCCGTCTGATGCCAGGCCAGGGGAGTTTTCCCTTTATGAGAAGGGACTAAAAGGAGGGCTAAGGTTGCCACTGCCCCAAGTGGTGGTTGACGTACTGAACCGGCTGGAAGTAGCACCGGGGCAATTGATGCCCAATGCGTGGAAGATTCTGCTGGCTTGTGCTAGCGCGTGGCCCAAGGCGAATGGGGGGGAAGCCATGGCGGTGGACGAGTTCTTTTCTTGTTATAAAGCTTCGGGGCAGCAAGAGACATGGGTCACCCTACAGGCAGTAATGGGGAGGGGATTGGTGGTGGGGCTGCCGACATCGATCAAGGAGTGGCGGCCACGGTGGTTCTATGTGTCGGGCAATGGGGGACGGGGGGTACGCACTATCTGGAAGGTGCCCATTAGGTCGATGGAGCCAAGACTGGGGGCAGTGGCGGAAGAGAAAGTGAAGAGGGTGAAGGAGTGGAGGGAGAGAGAGAAGGCCAAATGGGACGAGCTTGTTCAGCCGTCTGCATTGTTTGAGGCGGGTTTGGGGCCGCAGCCAAAGGGGGGGACCTCGACTGAGCCGAATTGGAGGCGAGGAGAGAGGTTCAGGAAGTAGAGGATCAGGTCATACTTGCCAGGGCCACGAAGTTGAAGGAAGCGCGAGGAGACCGACCGCCTCAACCGATCGCACGGGAGAGGATCCAACCGTGCCCAAGGCCGTTGGGAAAAAAGGACTTAAGCAGTTTTGAGCCACGGCCGCCCCCAGTAGATCCTATAAAAGAACAGGCCAGAAGAGAGGGGGAGGCTCTGAAGAAGAAGAAGAAAAAGAAGAGGAGTGCCCTAGAGAGAGCTGCAGAGGAGTCTGGGGCCAAGAGGGCTAAAGTGGCACCAGCTGAGGTGGAGGCCCCTGTGGCCAAGGATACCCCAGAGGTGGTGGGGGTCACCCCAACACTGGAGGTCGTGGAGACTGCCCTAGCAGAGCAAGTAGGAGTTGGGCTGACCGAGGCTGAGCCGAGCGGGAGGGAGCAGACCCAAAGGGGCCCTACACTCCAAGAAGAAGGGGTCCGTCGGGCCACGGCGATCTACCACGCTCGCACGGTGGCTGGAAGGTTGGAGGGAGAAGAAGGCCCAGCTAGGGTGGGGGCAGACCGCTTGGTGAAGATAGTGGACGAGGTAGCCCTTCACTCGGCATCCGGATTCAATGAAGCTGACCTGCTGAGGGGGTTATGCTCCGCCCAAATGGAGGTAACCACCTTGGCAAGGGCCCTTCTAAGGAAAGCGGGGGCTGCCAAGCTAAAAGCGGAAGAGGCCAAGGCCCAGTTGGCCAAGTTGAAGAAGGAGAGTGCTGACTGGAAGACTGCCCATGCTGATCTGCCAGCAGTCAAGTTAGAGCTGGAGGACACACGCCGTAAGGTCGTGTCGCTTGAGTTCCAACTGGCTGGCGAACAGAAAAAGTTGGAGGAGTCTGAAAGGGCCTGCGCCGTTGCGGTCGAGCGGCATGAAGAGGCCATGAGCAGCAATGAAGAGCTGGTCAGGCAAAAGGATGAAGCAGATTCCAGAATTAGAGATCCGTTGAAGGAGTTGGGGGAGGAGCGTGCCAGAGCAGAGGAGGAGAAGGGGAGGCTTCTGAGGGAGTTAGAAGCAGAGAAGGTGAAGGCGGTGGCGGGGATAGAGAGTTTAAGGAGGGGAATAGAAGGGGAACGGGCAGCGGCGGCGGCTGAAAGGGGGGCCCTGCAGAGAGAGCTGGACGAAGAGAGGGCGAAGGCAGCTTCTGAGAGGGCGGCTTACCCCGATCTGTGCGTCGCAGCAGTGGAGCAATACAAAGGGTCCCTCGAATTTCAGATGGCAGTAGATGCCGCCGTCGCCAGGAACCTGGCTGGGCAAGAATCAGGGGGGGTGGGCCCATCAAGGATGATTTTTGGAGGTAGGACAGAGGCAGAGGTGATTGAGAGCTTCCAGCAGTCAGACTTCTACAAGCACGAAATGGCCGAGTTCTGGGACAGCGGTTGGAAGATGTTCAAACGCAGAGCTGAAGAGCTGTTTCCACACTTGGACCTGAGTAGTGTGACGATAGGTGAAGATGATGTGGCCCAGACCCCGCTGGACGAGGATATTGAAGAAGAAGAGCTGGTATCCAGCGAGGAGGAATAACCAAGAAGAAGAAGAGCTGTTCAATCTCGGTGTTTGTTTGTTTGTTTTTTTTTTGTTTTTGTTTTTTTTTTTTGTAATGAACTTGTGTACACATTGTAAATGAATGAGTGAATGAATGAATGAATGAAGAATTTAATTGTAATGAATTTGTGTACAAATGTTATTTTGTTTATGTTGCCAGTTGACTGTGTGGGCCTGTATTGTCTAAAATGAATGAAGTCTTGTTATAAAAACTGGTCATAAAAATTGTGCAATAAAAATTTCGTGCAAAGTTAAAGTTAAAAGTTCCTCCCTGCGAAGTGCGATTAGAGTTGTATGAAAATTGAAAGGATGATAGTGGTTGATTGAAAAATTGGAGTAGGAAATTGTAGAACATAATATTAAGTACAGATGAAGAATCCACGGATGAGGACAAAAGGTAGGTTGCAAATTGTAACTAAACAGTTAATTGTAAACTTGTAGAGGAAAGATTGGAGAAATAAACTGGGTGGGGTCGTAGATAATCTGATTAGTAAATGAAATACGTGAGAGCATGTTTGGAATTTGACTAGGTAAAAACGTGGTCCCGGAATTGTGAAGAAGCTTCATAATGTGACTAAGTGTTAAAAATGTGGTCCTGCTTGGCTTTGAAGTGCTCAGTCTGGCTGAGGCTTTGAGTGCTCGGTCTGGCCGAGACTTTAAAGTGCTCAGCCTGGCTGAGGCTTTGAGTGCTCGGTCTGGCCGAGGCTTCAGGTGCTCGGCCTGGCCGAGGGTTTGAAGTGCTTAGCCTGGCTGAGGCTTTGAGTGCTCGGACTGGCGGAGGCTTTGAAGTGCTCAGTCTGGCTGAAGCTTTGAAGTGCTCGGTCTGGCCGAGGCTTTGAGTGCTCAGTCTGGCTGAGGCTTTGAAGTGCTCAGTCTGGCTGAGGCTTTTGAAGTGCTCGGTCTGGCCGAGGCTTTGAGTGCTCGGTCTGGCCGAGGCTTTGAATGCTCGGTCTGGCAGAGGCTTTGAAGTGCTTAGTCTAGCTGAGGCTTTGAAGTGCTCGGTCTGGCTGAGGCTTTGAAGTGCTCGGTCTGGCAGAGGCTTTGAAGTGCTCGGTCTGGCCGAGGCTTTGAGTGCTCAGTCTGGCTGAGGCTTTGAAGTGCTCAGTCTAGCTGAGGCTTTGGAAGTGCTCGGTCTGGCCGAGGCTTTGAGTGCTCGGTCTGGCGGAGGCTTTGAATGCTCGGTCTGGCGGAGGCTTTGAAGTGCTCGGTCTGGCCGAGGCTTTGAGTGCTCAGTCTGGTTGAGGCTTTGAAGTGCTCAGTCTGGCTGAGGTTTTGAAGTGCTCGGTCTGGCTGAGGCTTTGAAGTGCTCAGTCTGGCTGAGGCTTTTGAAGTGCTCAGTCTGGCTGAGGCTTTGAAGTGCTGCAAGTGAAAATGTCATGGGAGCGACATACAGACAGTTGAATTATGAAAGCTGAGATCTGCAGTCGGAATTTGCATTATGTATTAAAGAGGGAAATACAACAATATTGACAATACAAAAGTATGAACTTATTGATAGTAACGCTTCAAATGTTCCGCATTCTAGGGATGGGGCAGGTCTCGGCCTTCCATGTCTTGAAGTTGGTAAGTGCCTGGTCATGGTCGGGCTTTCACAACGTAGGGCCCTCCCATTTGGCTGCCAGTTTGCCCTCGGTTGGATTCTTTGTGGCAAGAGTCACTTCTCGTAAGACAAGGTCCCCCACAGAGAACTCTCGTGGTCGAACTCGGCGATTGTAGTGTGTTCTTATTTGCTGCTGGTACGAAGCCAATCTGACAGCAGCAGTCTCTCTGAGCTCTTCGACGAGGTCCATGTCTGTTCGATGGAGCTCTTCGGCTGAGGCCAGATCCGGATGTAAAACCCTGGGAGTGGGCAGACCGACTTCTACCGGAATAACCGCCTCAGCGCCATATGTTAAGCGAAAAGGGGTTTCCCCAGTGGGAGTGCGAGCAGTGGTTCGGTAAGCCCAGAGTACGTTTGGTAGTTCTTCAGCCCAAAGGCCTTTAGCAGCTTCGAGCTTAGTTTTGATGATTTTCAGAAGGGAACGGTTGGTGACCTCAACTTGGCCGTTTGCTTGGGGGTGACCGGGGGAAGAGAAGCATGGCTAAATCTGGAGATCTGCACAAAATTTTCTGTACTTCGCGTTATCGAATTGTTTGCCGTTGTCAGAGATGATGGCTTGAGGGATGCCAAATCGGCAAATGATCGATTGCCAGATAAACCTGGTGGTGTTCCGCTCGGTGATTGTGGCAAGGGGTTTAGCCTCGACCCACTTGGTGAAGTAATCAATGGCGATAATTGCGAACTTGGTCTGGCCTCGACCGGTGGGAAGTGGACCAACCAAGTCGATCCCCCACTTGGCAAACGGATAAGGACTGTAGAGTGTGATTAACTCTGTAGGAGGAGCATGGGGGATGTTGGCGAAGCGTTGCCATTTATCGCATTTGAGCACGAAGTCGGTCACATCCTGATTAAGAGTTGGCCAAAAATACCCAGTACGGAGTATCTTCTGGGCAAGGGACGTTGCATGCAAGTGATTACCACAAATTCCCTCATGGATCTCCTGCATTACATAAGTTGCTTGAGCTGGATTGAGGCACCGTAGATATGGCCGGGAGAAACCGCGCTTGTACAATATACCGTCGACAATGATGTAATTGGACGCTCGGGATCGGACTTTGGCAGCCTGCTGTTGGTCATCTGGGAGTGCTAGAAACAATTAGAGGGTTTGAATATCGGATGCCCAAGGGATGGGTTCGTTTTGGATGTATTGTACGGCTTGCAGGTCGGGTGAAATGGCTGGGTGGTATAGATATTCGAGACGGACATCATGGCTGAGATTAGGATGGTCAGCAAAGGCCAGTTGAGCTATCTCATCTGCTTTGGAGTTTTCCGCCCGAGGAATGTGGCTAATGTGGAAGGTGTTGAAAAGGCGAGCAAGGGGGAGTGCCATATCCCTGTAAGCTTGCATTGTGTCTTCCTTGGCGTCAAAGTCCCCCCGTCATCTGACCGACGACGAGCTGGGAGTCGCTAAATACTTAGAGATGGCTGACCCCAATGTCCTTGGCAAGGTGGAGTCCTGTTATCAATGCCTCATACTCGGCCTCATTGTTGCTTGCTTCAAACAAGAAACGGAGGGCGCATTTGAGGCCGGCCCCACTTCCTTCTCTGCGAGACGAACCGTCGACATTGAGAGTCCAAGAATGAGGATCTTCTGGCTCTGTTGGAGTTGGTGGGAGTGGAGGTGTAATGGTCGGGGCCGGATTGGTGAATTCCAGGATGAAGTCAGCTATAGCTTGCCCCTTGATTGCTGTCCGAGGGCGGTAAGAGATGTCGAACTGGCTGAGTTCGACTGACCATTGCATCAGTCTGCCTGAGAGTTCTGGTTGCTGCATGACCTTTTTCAAGGGCTGGTCGGTGAGGACCACTATGGAGTGGGTTTGGAAGTATGGGCGGAGTTGTCTGGAGGCAATGACCAAGGCCAGAGACAATTTTTCTAATAAGGGGTAGTTCTGCTCCGCTCCCCTGAGAGCCCGACTGATGTAGTAGACCGGCCGTTGGATTGAGCCATCTTCTCTGAGGAGAGCTGCACTGACTGCGGTGCTCGATATTGCTAAGTAGAGGAAGAGGGGCTCGCCCGTGATGGCTTGGGAAAGAAGGGGGGGTTGGCCATGCATTGCTTTAACTGTTGGAAGGCCTCTTCGGATTCGGCTGTCCATTCAAAAGCCTGCCGAAGAACTTTGAAGAAGGGTAGGCATTTATCTGTTGCACAGGAAATGAAGCGGTTGAGGGCCGCCACTCGGCCGGTGAGTCTTTGAACTTCTTTGACTGTCCTAGGCGACTGCATCTCAACCAAGGCCTTAATCTTCTCAGGGTTAGCTTCAATGCCGCGTTGGCTGACCATAAAGCCCAAAAATTTGCCAGATCCTACGCCGAAGGCGCACTTCTCTGGGTTGAGCGGAATAACCACCTCAGCGCCATATGTTAAGCGAAAAGGGGTTTCCCCAGTGGGAGTGCGAGCAGCGGTTC
>NW_021024569.1:1022443-1040662 GCF_004153795.1 Camellia sinensis | reverse complement strand
TGAAATAACTCGGATTTCTCCGACTGGTGGAGGGGGATTGCCTGGAGGCCGAGGCTGTGGTGGTGGGCGATCGTGGCCTTGGTTAGGTGGGGCTTGATTGCGGGGTGGTGTATGTCAGCGATTGTTCTTGGGAAGGTCGGTTCTTTGCCTCTGTTGAGGGCGGGTGTCTGTGAATCGGCTGAGGCGACCTTGACGTATGAAAGTCTCGATCTGATCTTTGAGGTTGATACACTCGTAGGTGGTATGGCCATGGTCTTGGTGGAAACGGCGGTACTTGGACTGATCTTTGCGATTGGAAGGGTTTCGTGAAGGCAGGGGCCACTTGAGGGGGTAGTCCCGCTGGATCTGATTGAGGACGTGCTCCATGGGGGAGTTGAGTGGTGTGTACCGCTCGAACCGACCGGGTGGTCGGATCGGAACCGACAGGTCGGCTCGGAGGGGTCGGTCATTATAGTGGGGTGTTTGGCTATTATACTGGGCGGTCCTTGGTTCGGAGTCTTTCCGCTTGGCTCTGGGGGTTGGATTTTTAGGGGTCGGCTCTTGCCAAGCGGCCAGGGAATCTTCAACATTCATGTATTTCTGGGCTTTGGATAGTAGGGCTGCCATGGTGGTTAGAGGGTTTTTGGAGAGGGAGAAAAGAAAATCGGACGACCGCAGGCTGGCCATGAAAGCCGTGAGAATGACCTTGTCGTCATTCTCTGCTACTTGAAGGGCTTCGGTGTTGAAGCGGGTGACGAAGCTGCGGAGCGAGCGACTCCCCCTCAGTCTGACGAATGTTAAGGAGTTGGGTGGCTGGGCATCTCTGAGTTCAGAGGGGAATGTAGTTGGAGCTGGAGCTTCATAGCTCGGAGTTCAGCGTCCCAGAGGGGAATGTTGTCGTCGTGGTCGGTCAATGGAGGTTGGACACTGCTGGCTTCCCCCTCAAGGGCTAGTGCCACAACTGACGGCCGTGGAGGTGGAGGTGGAGGTGGTAGGCTCATATGTGGAGGAGGAGGGGGTTGTAAACCTTCTAGGTTGAGCAGAGGGGGTTATGGAGCAGTGTGGCCCGGGGTTCTTTCTTGGTTGGGTGGAATGTCTGGAGGTGGGGCGGGGAGGTTTCTTTGGAGTAAGGCACTGATCAGGGCCTGGTTTTGCTCGGCCATGCGGTTAATGCTGTGAGTAAGTTCGATGATGTATTGTGGTGGGTTGTTTGGATGGGAAGGGTCTGTTTGATGATCGGTGGTATTATGGTGAGAAGCCATGGACCTAGTCGTGACCATATACCTGGACGGGTGAGAGGAAAAGGTAACGGTGAGAAAAAAGGGCTCCGGCGATAGTGAACACAACTAGCGCACGAATAAACCACAAGTTCCCACAGACGACGCCAACTGATAATGCAGTTCGTCCTGGGTGGATGGGTTGGGCTGGTCCAAGCTCTTCGAGTTCTGATTCAGGCGGATGATTCCACCAGATGACCTACAAGCAAGTCCAAAAGAGGAACGGGGTAGTCCCTCAGTGAACCCTCCGGCGAGCGAATCAGTAGTGGAAGAAGGAAAAATAGAGAGAGAGAGAGGGATAGAAAAGCTTAACCTTCTTCTTGTCTTTCACCTTTTTCTTATATCCCTTGGTAATCATTTCACTGTCTCTTGTGACGTGCCCCGTTCCGCCGAAAGCCTGTACCGTAGCTTACCTTGTTCAGGGTGAGGGGACTCTGTTCCGATGGGGGGTGTTGTCGTAATAAATGCTGTGATGGGCTGCATTAATGGTGATGTGTTGTGGCAATAACTCTGCAGATCTTTTTCTGCTGATGTGGCTTATGTTTCACCTGCCATGTGCCCGAATGCCATTGGCCCTCCATGTCCAGGTGGCCTCCAGCTGTCTTGGGCTTTTCCAGCCAGGTTATGCTATGGGTCCCAAGTGATGGGTTTGGGGTTGTTTGTTGTGGGCCGTAAGCCTTGTGGGCCTATCCATGTCATAAATAATTCTGAAAAATTTCAAGAAAATTTATGACACAGATTTATCACATTTTCTTAAATTGACTCCATACTTAAATTTATAAATTGATTCCATGATCTAAAAATTTATTATGAAACTAGACTTCTCAAATTTCATTTTTTTGTTTAGAAATTACCAGATTTGGTTTAATATAAATTTTTTAATGATTTTTCAAATACATAGTAAAATCTGCCTGTAGCTCTAGATTTGATTAAAAAATTGTATAAATTCGTACAAAACTCAATAACTATTGAAAATTTTTGTGGACGAACTAGACATCATTATCAACAACTTTGTAGAAGAAATCATCTTCGAATTTTGAGTATAAAATTGTCTAAAAATTCGTACAACTTTCTGGCAGATTTAAAGGGCCAAATAACATCTTCAATAATCTTTTTAATGGCATAAACTATACATGCAAGTCCAAATTCCATAACATTATCATGATTTTCAGACTACCAATAACTGATATACCATCATAAATTTTCATACAATTATAAATAAAATTCTACCTACATGTTTAGTTAGACATTTTATCATATGTATATAATCTGAAATTTTCAAATATAAAAAAATGAGAGGGTTGAGAGAGTTTTCTTACTTAGTTGTAGGATTGAAATGGAATAATGAAATGGTAGGAAAATATGCAACCTCAACTTCCTCTTCTTCTTCCACAAGAATTCCCTCTATTTTTTTTTAGCCTTTGAAAGCACGAACACAGTGTGTATAAACACTGTATGTGGTATGAATATATAGAGCCAATTCTCTGAGGCTCTCTCTCTCTCTCACACATTCTTTCCATTATTATATCTTATTCACTTTCTCCAAATTCTAAGAAGGATGGCTTTCCCTAAATTCTAAAAAGGATGATGGGTTATGGTTTCTATACCACTATGCAAACAAGCAGGTGGCATTGCCATGAAAATTTCTTCTTTTTGTGTGTGTGTGTGTGTGTGTGTGTATTTGTGTGGGTTTTCTTAAAATTAAGGTTTTTAACTAAGATATTTATCAAAGATAATTATTATGTTGAATCCTTATTAAAATAATTTATAAACAACAAATATTGAACACTCACAAAATTATTATTATTATTATTATTATTATTAATAATTAAATGCGGGTTTTCACATGCGTTGACCCCTTCAACGTGATGGGGAAAACGAGATACATGATCTCGTCTGAAAAGGCATAAAGGATCATAAGTGTTCGATATGCTTCCATATGGTCGACCAGATTGGTGGTACCATCGAAGGTATCAATCGATGGCATTTTGAACTTAGGAGAAAGAGCTTTATCTCTGATGGAGGTGGTGAAAGGAGAGTTAACGGTGAAGAAAGGTTTATGCTGCATGTTCTGCATGACCCCTTGTCATTGAAGCTTCATGGCCTGTAATTCTTCATCCCAAATAGGGGTATTGTCCCCATAAACATGAATTGGGGGTTGAATGCTGCTAGCCTCACCTTCATGAGAGGCAGTGTGGTGTAGTGGATGGTGGTTATGAAAAATCGCTAGTCCCTCTTGGCAGGGTTGCTAGCCGAGAAGAGGGCCGTGTAAATCGTCGAGGTTTGATGGTTGAGGCTGTGGGACAAAGGGAGGGAATATTCCTTGGGATAGATGTGGCGGGAATTGGCGATGATTATGGGTTTGTTCCGGGTTAGAGAAGACTATTTGCGGTGGTGGAAAAGGGATATGTAAGTCGCGCTGAGCAAAGCGTTGACCAGGGCTTGATTTTGTTCAGTCAACCGGTTGATGCTGTCGGTGAGTTTTATAAAATATGGAGGTGGGTTATTTGGGTTGGAGGACTTAGCTTCCAGGTTACCAGCATTGTGTTGTAAAGCCATGGACCTGGTTGTGACTATCCACTTTGACGTAGGAGATGGATGTTAACGGGGTTTCCTCCGTCGACAATGAACACAACTGTCGACCAGAGGAAAGTTCTTACAGACAGCGCCAACTGATAGAGCAATAACTTCAATGGAGGATAGGTCGAATTGATCCACGCTTCCAATGAGTCTGCTAGATTTGATGTCCTTAAAACGTGCCTGTAAAAAGGGTCCAAAGGGAGAGATAGACCCCCGACGGACACTCCAACGATCAAGTTAGGTTAGGGCAGAGTGATTTTATAGAGAGAGAGAGATAAGGATAAACAAGTGGGTGAAGACATAATGTCTAACGTATCTCGAAAGTTTCCTTATATCCTTTGCTCATTATTTCCTTATCCATTCTAAGCTGTCTTGTTGGCCAAAAATCTATGGCCTAGTTAACATTGCTCATGGTGATTTTGTATACTCTAGTGTAAGGGGTCTTGCTACATTTAATACTACAGTGGCCTTATTAAATGGTTGATGTGTGGGTACAATAGTTTTGCAAGATCTTTGTCTGCTTACGTGGTTGATTTCCTATCCGACAAGTGTTTGAATGCTATTGGTCCTAGGCTAGCATTGGCTTCTCAAAGTTATTGGGCTGGCTGAGCTTTAACACCTGGGCTGTGAGCTGTGCCCTGAGTCGTGGACTGGGCCCCCTTGGGTGCTTTGGGCCTTGAGCCATGGGCTGGGCCCCCCTTGGGTGCTCATCAGTATCAATCTCAAACTTACTCCGCTGTCAAACTTTTATGATCAACTTCTATTTGGCAATACAAATTTTGTGTCTTGATATATACATAGCTTCTCCTTGGTCCTTCATTTGAGGATTTTTCCATAGTTTGGTGCCAATCAAGTGTCGTTTACCTAATCTTATTACTTTGATAAAAAAATAAAAAGAAAAATAAAAAATAAATAAAAAATTGATGACCTGAGGGGTTAGGATAAGGTTTAGTTAACCCCTAAGCCATGTTTGTTTGGCAGGGTAAGATGCCAGATTAGATTAAGATAGCTGTGGGTCCACCCACAACTTGTTTGGTATTGATTTGGGAGAGGGGATTGCTAGTGCGGAGGGCTTAATAATCTCCCTCCCTGAGGGGATTAACTTGGGTGAATTTTAGGTGGAATTAAGAAAATAGTGAGGGGATTGATTCTATTTTATATAAATATTTTGCTTTTTTAATTATATTTTTTTTATCAAGTGTACCTATTTTTTTAATATTTATTTTAATTTTTTTAATATAGAAATAATTTATTTATTTATTTACGTCACTGTCAAAGATAAAAAAAAATTCAAATACATCAATGGTCTCCGTGGAGGTTGTGGGGGAAAAGTGACTTATTCGATTATTTGTTTCCGAACGCACACACATCATTTCTTTTCCATATTCACCAAGATTGAATTGTTATTACAATTTTATTCTTTAATAACAAATATGCAAAAAACAAAACAAAAAAAAATCATAAACAAAATAAAATGAAAGTGAAATGAAGAGGATTGCAAAGGCGAAGAAGAGTGGGAAGCAAGTTGGCAATGACAGTGGAGGGTGGCTAAGGACTAGCAGATAGAGGTGGAAGAAAAGAAGAGGAGTAGTATTGTCGGGAGGCATGGTGGGAGAGAGGGTGTGTTGGTGTAAAGAGAAAACAGGAAGGATGAAGAAAAAAAATTATTTCATGTCATATGTGATAATACTGCAAACAAATTTGGATTGTCTATTTCCATGGATCCCATGTTGACCCACATAAATGAATAGTGTAAATTGATTTGTATATGGTTAAGTCACTTAAACATTTAAGGGCTATTTGGCGAGTTGATATTTTAATTTAAAAGTCAAAAAACTTGTTCCCAAACAAACCTCAATAATTGCTTGTTGAAAGAAAATTTGAAATTTTCAAAATTTTTAAATCAAATACAAAAAAAAAATTAGGTGTCAAAAGAGATTTGAGGGGTAAAGAGAGTTTCCTTGGGCATCTTTGATATAAATAAATTATTTAAATAAGTTTTAATATACAAGAAATTATATCAAAGATGTCCAAGGAAACTATCTTTACCTCCAAATCTCTTTTGACACCTAATTCTTTTTGTATTTGATTTAAAAATTTTGAAAATTTCAAATTTTCTTTCAACAAGCAATTATTGAGGTTTGTTTGGGAACAAGTTTTTTGACTTTTAAATTAAAATATCAACTCGCCAAATAGCCCTTAAATGTTTAAGTGACTTAACCATATACAAATCAATTTACACTATTCATTTATGTGGGTCAACATGGGATCCATGGAAATAGACAATCCAAATTTGTTTGCAGTATTATCACATATGACATGAAATAATTTTTTTTCTTCATCCTTCCTGTTTTCTCTTTACACCAACACACCCTCTCTCCCACCATGCCTCCCGACAATACTACTCCTCTTCTTTTCTTCCACCTCTATCTGCTAGTCCTTAGCCACCCTCCACTGTCATTGCCAACTTGCTTCCCACTCTTCTTCGCCTTTGCAATCCTCTTCATTTCACTTTCATTTTATTTTGTTTATGATTTTTTTTTGTTTTGTTTTTTGCATATTTGTTATTAAAGAATAAAATTGTAATAACAATTCAATCTTGGTGAATATGGAAAAGAAATGATGTGTGTGCGTTCGGAAACAAATAATCGAATAAGTCACTTTTCCCCCACAACCTCCACGGAGACCATTGATGTATTTGAATTTTTTTTTATCTTTGACAGTGACGTAAATAGTCCAGATTATTTTGAAAGTTGTGAGAGTTGTGTTTTGTAAGAAACTCTATCATTAGTGTAGTTTTAGTACTATTAACACGTCATTCACTGCTATTTTGTTGGAATTGAATTGCCACATTTGAATTGATTTTAAAAAGTTTGTTTTAAATTTTTTTTTTCTAAAAAATTAAAAAGTAATTTGTTGAAAGAAATAAAAAAATAAAAAAATAACCATTTTTATATAATTTTATATTTTGAGAGGTCAGAAATAATTTTTACTTTTTTTAAAAAATTAATATTTATTTTTATCAAATTAGTTTTCATTTTTTCAAAAAAAATTCTGAAGTCTTTTTTCAAAAATACAAACCAAACATGGTAATTGTATTTTAAGCCCATCATGTCACTTTGAAGCATGACCTACAAGCCCAATATAGCATCAGATTCGAAGTCTGGGCCAGAGTTTTTAAGCCTCATATATATGAGGTCCACAATGGACAAGCGTGGGCTTTCATATCTCGGATGCTTCAAACCAGTTCAAGTCTTGAATTAGAGACCCATGTCTCAAAAATAAATAAATGTTTCCAACCCCCAAAAAGGGGGCAATTACCGGTCAGTCCTATCGACCAGACTTGTTTACTCATAAACCCACAATGAAAAACTCATGGACGTATAAATTCTGTGAATAAGAAATTTATCAGTGTAACTCAATTACTTTTCCTTATTTATATGTGTAATTGTGAACTTTATTTGTTAGATTAATAAATTTATCAATGTAGCTAAGAAATTTATATCATTCTAATAGTTGTTAATGGATTAGCATGATTTATGGATAAATAAATCTGATCGATAGGACTGGCCTATAACTACTTCTATATTTGGAATACTAAGAAAGATGCTAGTCTTCCGTTCACTAATTGGATGTGTAGTTCATGGGTTATGTGCCCGGGCCTATTTATGTGATCAATATAGTTTGTCTTTTACTATCTACTAATTAGATTATTCGTGTGAAAATCAAGTTGATTGAATAT
Organism: Camellia sinensis; assembly: GCF_004153795.1. Classification (NCBI taxonomy): domain Eukaryota; kingdom Viridiplantae; phylum Streptophyta; class Magnoliopsida; order Ericales; family Theaceae; genus Camellia; species Camellia sinensis. The sequence continues at coordinate 1,033,084 of NW_021024569.1, read as the reverse complement.
CTATAATCACATAATTTTATCATATTTATTATTATTTTTTTAAAAGACGGTCTACTCTCAAATTCATATATAGTGTTTTACTTTTAAAAGACAAATGTCATTTAATCATATGACCACCAATATTTAATTAACTTAATTATTTACATAAATAATTTACTTAAAAAATATTAGAAGATGAATGATTAAGATCACTAAATTGAGCCCTAAATGGACCCACAACCCATGAAGTAGACCCTCTAGTCCAATTGGTGGATTGGAGGAAAGTTAACCCCTTGAAGTAATTTCAAGAGATTTTCATCGTTAGCCTAAATATGACTCCGATAGTTAATTATTATTATTATTAATGTAAATTGAAAATAAAATTGAGAGACCAACCATAACTTTATTTTGATCATGACTCCCAAATGAGGACGGAATTCACTATTCAATTCCTCCAATATCACATGATTATTTGAAATAGAGATGGGTTAAAACTATTTATTCTATCTCGTGACAAATATTAAGTTTTGGTTTTATTTGAAAAATAAAATATGTAAAGGAGATGAGTGGTTAGGAAAACCTAAAATTATTGATGCAGTAAAATGAGATTAGAAGCCTGAAATTGTGAATTTTATTTATTTATTTATTTATTTATTTATTTATTTTTTTTGGGGGGGGACCAAGTTGAAAAACCAGAAAAAAAAAAGAAAAGAAAAAGTACCAAGTTGAAATTTGCTTTGGGGTCACATGTCCCCCAAGGTTGCTCACAAGTCCTCCATATCTTAATTTGCCCCAACACTTTGAATATGGGGTTGACATTGAAGCCACATGTAAAAAGGTGTTGCCCAAAATTTCTCAACAACTCTCTCTCTCTCTCTCTCAAGTTCAAAAACCGCATATTCTATCCTTCCAAACAAGTTAAAATGTGTGTTTTTATTGATAAGAAAAAGAAAACAAAAGAAAATTATTGTATGTTTCTAGGCATTGCTCCAATGCCCTCATAAGTGAATTTTTTCCCCTTGTTACTATTGGCAATGCCAAACATCAATCTTAATCCTTTTATTTGTGCAAGTCTCACGCCACACAAATAAAAGATTAAGATTACTTTGTGATATTGTTATATCAGTATCCTTTTACTCTTCATATAAATTAATATATGCATGGACTCCATATAAATGTGTGATTCTTGAGACTGTTGAAACTAATTGGGACAATGGAAAATGTTGAAACTATTAGGACAATAACTTAGGAAACAGAGATCATGGGAATAAATTGATTTTTCTATAAAAATGTGTGCTTCATGAAGTTATTGCGACAAGGTCATAAAAGCACTGAATATTTTCTTTTTAAAATAAAAGTAAAAATAAACCGTGTGTTTGATTTGAGTTTTCTGGATTAAGTTTTTTGAAATTGACTTTTTTGGTTTTCGTATTTTTTTGTTTTTAGTGAATATTTTTTAAATTTTAAATATATTTTTTTACTTTTTTAGATGCACATTATTTAGATATATCTAAAAAGTAAAAAAATTATGAAAAAATATTTTAACAAATTAATAAATACATAAAAATACAAAAAATGTACTGAATTTTTGTATTTTTTTTTTATATTTTTGGTATTTAGTGAATTTTTAAAAGATTTTTTTTTATAATTTTTTTACTTTTTAAGTGTATTTATATTAGGTGTGCCTAAAAAATAAAAAAATTGCTTAAAATATTAAAAAAATTTAATAAAAACAAAAAAATACGAAAAATAAGAAAGTAAAATTTTTTGAAAAATATTTTTAAAAAAAGTAAAAACAAGTAAGGTGAAAAGTATCATAAGAGAGATCATTGTTTGAAATCTGTCACACTGGACATTTATGAAGTGGGTGCAAGTTGAATAAGAGCAAAAATATAGCAGAAATCCACGATGAAATCATTGTACTCCTATCATTGAGAGTCTTTACGCAACAAGAAGACAAAATATATATATGCATATATATATTAATAAGAGTTCAGTTTGGACAGTTTAGTTAGACTTGTAAGGCCAATGCAATCGCACTTTGATAATTTAATTTATTCATTTTATGAGTTTTTATATGTAAGTGGTTTATAAAAATTTAGATTAATATGATAATTATGCTTATATTATTTCGTCATTTTTTTAAAAAAAAAAAGATAATAAATATGATTTTGAAAATAGTTTATCTATTTTTTTAAAACAAATATAATAATAAAATCATGTGATTATGATTAACAAATCAATCAATTTTTTTTAATGGATGATTTGTATGTAAAATCTATAAAATGAATGGTTCAAATCATCAAAGTAAAGCTCTTGATAGCTCCACAAGCGAACAATAGCAGATTGAAAAGAAGCATTTTGTGTGTGTGTGTAACATTTTATGGCCAGTTCAGTAATCAATTTTTGAATTTCTAGATATTTTCTTATGTAGCATTGTTAAATGTAAATATTATGTATGTTTTATTTATTTATTATTTTTTTAGTTTGGCAAAAGGAAATTATATTGATGTAAAACAAAGGCATAAGATGCTAAGAGATTGAATGAATTTTATCTTCTTTTTTTTTTTTTTGGAGAACAAAACTTAGCCATTTATTTATAGGAAAAATGCTAAGATTTCAATGATGATGATAGTCCAGAAAACTATACATAACTGAACTCACTCAACAAAATCGAGAATATATATACAAACGCCATTTTAACTTGCAGAATTTAAAGCAGTTATGCTATGAATCATGAAAAAAATATCATAAAGATGATCATGAAAGATTCTTTCTTTTTGAATTACATTTAGAATAAAATAACACATACTAATCAAAAATAAAAAATCTTCATAATATATTTCATGATATTTTTTTCATCATTCCTAATATTCCTAATATGAATCCATCCAAAGACATGATAAGAAATGAAGCCGTCGTCTTGACAATTCTGTTTTTAATGGGTCCACCAATATTTTATTAAAGACAAAATGCATAATATTGATGGTAACCCATAAAACTATAACTGAATTCAACATATAAAATAATAATAAAAAAAGAACAACACTAAACTATACCCACCAATTCCGACTCGCAGAAACCATACTTATCAACCACCAAGAACTCAAAAGAAAATATGACCCACCACCACTATGGTAGTTATTTTGCACCATCATTCATAGTTGACCCACCACCACCTCCGGTAGCATTATGTGTTCAAAAAATGAAAAAAAAAAATTAAAAATTCAGAAATCGTTACACATAATCTTTTTACATAAGATGAGTTTTTGTATTTTTAGTTTTTATAGTCTCACGCCCATATAAGAATATTATACTTGATTCTATAATTGATTTCTGCATAAGTAACAGAACAAATAAAATATATATATATATATATATATAAATAATACAAAACTCAATAAGTGCATTAAAAATTAGCATTCTGTGCATTTTTCTGTGCACGTAATTTTTTCTGCCACCTCCACCCTCCTTCATTCATGCCCATGCAAAGAGGCCATTGCCACCACTCCAAGCTTCTGAAGATTGAGCTTCACAACAGTGTCCACAAACATCTTAGTATCTTCACCAGTGTTCCCTTCTGGTATGTCAACAACATAAGACTCCAAAACAATAGTATAAACCTTCCCATCCTTATTAAACTCATTCACAGACGTAACTGATCTATAATTATTCAACCTATGCTCACCTCCAACAACCCTAAAGCTCAGAATATGCTTCTCATCATCCAAAATCTCCAATCTCTCGGTGCTTGTCGAAGCAGGGAGTCCCGAGACAACTGTGACTTCTCTTATGCTCCCAACACCTCCATCACCTGTCATGTTGCAGCTCTTGATGAAGTGTTTGTATTTTTGGGGACTGTCGAAACTTCGAACCAATGGCCACACGGCATCTGATGGTGCGTCTATGTGTTGTGTTATGAGGGAAGTGCAGGTGTTTGGTTTGGGCTCGAAGGTGTGGTAGGTTCGAATGAGGGAGTCAAGCTCGGAAAACTCTTCTGGGGTTAGGCCTTGAGGGACTTGGTTTCGGTCCATGGCAATAACACTAGGAAGTGTTTGACCTGAGATAGGGTCTTAGAGTTGTGGAAGGTATGGTTGAAGCATGAAGAAGAAGAGGAGGAGCTATGGAGTGTTGAGTTGGGTTTGTTTTAGTGTTGAAGAGATGGTGGACAATCAATCTCATATGAACACTTGGGAAGGGGGGGTATTTTATCAATGAAGTGTTGTCTTTCTTTTTGACAGATATGCCCTTGGCTTTCTAGTTTTTGGCCAACTTGTTTGTGGTTTGTTTGTTTTTTCTTTTTCTTTATAGCAAATTATACCATGGTGTGACTGGTTAATAAAATATTATACAGGAAAGTGCTGCATGTCACTTATTTTTTTCAACATTTTATATCACTAGAGTACTTGCTAAGATATTAACCAAAATAATTTGATTATAATTTAACATATAAAATTTCGCATAGGTTGGTATCCAAATATAAGTGGTACTCAAACATGATCACCGCAAAATTGAACTTATTTTAAAACACAATTATTTTGGTAAAATTTATAAGTGGCTAGTCATACACCAAAACCATGAGTATGAGATGTTGCTTTAATGAAGGTAAGAGGGGTTTAAGTGTGATTTATAATAGAAAGGGGATGTATTAGTAAATAGAACGAAAGACAAGGACAGAGGGGGTTAAAAAAAAGAAAGGAAAAGGACAAGTGGGCTAAAAACGAAGGGAGTATTCGTGGATCATGTGAGAAGTCTAACAAACTCACCGCGTGAAGGTCTTCAGAAAACTCTACTTTTGCAACTATGGATGATTCCCCACCACATACATGGCCCCACCATCCTTAACTGCTCACATCCACAAATATATATATACAATATATACATATATAACGGTGGATAAGTATCACTCGATCCGTTAAAATTGAATGATCTAAATTAATTCGTCACAAAATAAACAGTTTTAATAGATTGAGTAGGCAAATGTGAATGTATTTTTTTTAATCCATCTAAGTTCGAATAGATAGCGGATGGAAGGTCACTCGACCCAACCCGATCCACCAACACTTCTAAAAAAAAATGAAGTTTTGCTTTTATACTTTGTTTGTTATATTTGTTATTTGTGAAATATGAAAGTTGGATATTTTTGGACATAAACTAGTAAAGAATTATTGAAAAATAATTCCAAAAAAAAAAAAAAAACTCAAATAGTAAAACTCAACTACCAAATCAATCCGCATTCATCCGTCAATCAGCACAGTTTAGGCTATGTAAAATACCGCTCAATTCTTTAAAACCATCCAAATCTACACCGATGCATCCACTAATTGTAGATTAAACTTTGAAATTCATAATCCGCCTTCGAAACCGTTTCGCTCTACTATAATTAATACATATATTTTTTTAACTTCTAATGAAATATCAAAATAAAAATGAATGTGAGAGAGATTTAAGATGTAAAATTTGTTACCTGTGTGAGTAATTTTCTTACCACACTGCCCGCCTAGTAATCAGCTGGAGAATACCGGCAGAATAGATGGCTCCAGTAACCTGTAACAGAAAGAAAGGGCTCCGACGGTGGCTCCTTCACCCGGGGGCACTCCGACGATCAAGTCAATATATCTCTCAAAGATAATCAAGTGCTAAACTCACAAGCTTGAGTATAAAACTACGTACCTTAGACCCATGGGGGTGCCTCTCTTTTATAGTTAACTCAATCCAAGTCCTACTAGAAGCATGACTTTTATAGACTTCAATTTAGTGATTACTTAGGATTTCTCAAGAGATAAAGATAAACTTCCCTAAGAGCTTTATCCTTATCTTGGCTAAGTCCCCTCTTTGTCCTAGGACTCTTGTCCCTTATCCGCTTATCTCGGATTTCGATATCTTCGGAGACAACCTTGGCAACTCCGAGATCACCTCGGCGTAATTTCCATGACACGTGGTACCTCGGCCAAACACGTCGGCGTCGTCATGCCACGTGTTGGTACCCAAGAAATATATCCCCACAACTGCCCCCTAGGTTCTATTACCTCGGCATCCTGAGGTGATGGAACCTACATCGATATTTCTTTCTGCATAGTGGCTCAAAAACTGTTTGGCCAAAATAATTTATTTTTAAGCCGATGTGTTCTCTTCGGAGAATAAGAATTCAAATGTACTATATCACGCGCATGAGCGGTCATGCACATCTAACCGTTCCTTTCACGTGCTTTGTCTTTATTGGCCCGTGTCTGTGACGCGCCTACAAGCTGTCTTTTATTCGTCTGCGCCGTCTGACGTATCCGGTGCTCCAGGCGCAATAAATGCCCTGTTTTGCCACCGTTTTAAGTTTTTTACAAACCTTTTCTTTCCCTTTTCTTTTCTTCACTTTTTGCATTCTGATTTCTTGTTTTCTCTCTCTCTAAAAGCTCTAGCATTCTTTGAATCCGCCATTGTTCTAAGTTTCAAATTCTGTGATCATCCTTACTTTTCCATTTCCGCGAAGCTTTCGCTACTGTTACAACTGTCGTATGGTCTCGGCGAATATTGCTTCGGCTTCAGTTTATCCGGTAAGCAACTGGCCCCCTTACCCTCTTTTTCTAATTCTTGATTGTTTCTAAAGTTTCTTGCCATTGCTGTTCTGTTTAAGTGTTATTCGTGAATCATTCACCTGAATGCGTCTTATTTCATGATTTTATGAACACTTGCACTGTTTCACTACTGTTCTTGGCCCTTAACCCTTTGTATTCTTCGTGTTCTTGATAGCCCATCCCTGTTCTTGTCTCTGAAATTTCGCTTTTATTCTCTGTTTTTTGTTTTTTTACCAGATCTGTGCCCCCGATCTTCATCTTTATAATTTTAGGTTTGGGATTTGTTTGTAGAACCTTCAATTTTTAGAAAAAACTGAAACAAACTTTACCAGCCCTTTCCCAGGTTTTGAAACCGAGGTTCTAGCAACCTTTTTGAAACACCTATTTTCTGAAACACAGCTTTCTGAACTTAGACCGACGTTATGGGTATGTGGAGACATCGAGTAAATTCCCCAACAAAACTTGAATACTTTAGGCAGGAGTTCTCCATCCTAGCCGATGTTCACCTTAGGCTTGCTGGGGATGGTGATTCTATCATGCCCACAGATCATACGATGCCCTTTCCTATTGTAGCCTTTACTGAATGTGGACTCCGGCTTCCACTCAATCCCCTCTTTCGCGAGGTTCTCCACTTCTATAGGTTGAACCCTATGCAACTTACCATCAACTCTTATCGAGTGATTAATGGTATCATAGCCCTGGCTAGGCAAGAGAACGTTTGGATCACCCTTGCCGATATCCAATTTTGTTATACCATGTGCCCCCTTAACTTGAAGGAAAGAGGTTATGTCTACTACCTCAAGCCGAGGTCTACCGAGTTCAAAATTGTAGCCGACCTCCCGGATTCCAACAAGGGAGCCGGGGATGACTTTGTCATTGCTTCGGGAAATTGGGAATTTGGCCCAGACGAAGATGTTCACCTCTACCCTCTTCCTCGAACAGTTAAAGAGGGCAAGGGTAAGAGCCCAGTGCCAATACTTAGTTATTCATTTTCCAAGTCTTCAAAACTTTGTCTGTTTCTAATGACTGTTTGCTTGTCCTGTAGATCTTCATCAACCACCAAAAAACTTTCGCCAATCGTTCTTTCCAGGAAAAGATTTAAAGAAGCTCCTTGACCTTCCAATCCACAAGCGCAAGGCTCCCCTGCTACTAAATTTTATCCCGACATACAAATCCACACTGCCCGACGTCCCAAAAAGGAAGAAAAAGATTCTTTCTCCACCTTCTGCTACAACTCCTTCCATTGCTTCCATACCACGAGCAGACGAAGGATCCACTTCTGACCCAGTCGATCTGCCATCTTCTTCAGCCCCATACTTGATCCCAATACCAGAAAGAAAACGTCGGCGCCGTCTTATCAAACTGCCGAAATGGGTCGCGCAAAGCCAATTGCTCAAAATCTCTTAGCCGACCTTCCGACTGATGCTGATGTTGTACCGAACCAACCAATGCCCCCACCGAAGCCAAAAAGAATCAAGAAGGCCCAGCCTAAGGCCAAGGCTGTTGAGGCTGAAGATAGTTTGCCTATCTTAAAACTGGCTGAGAGTAAGAAGACTTCTTCTGCTCCTGCGAAAAGGTCTGCCGAGACCCAGCCCTCCGAGTCTACCCAATCAAAGAAGCCGAGGTCCTCCTCTGCAACGACTTCAAAATCCAAGGTGCCAAACGTCCCTTGGACGCCTGAGATTACCCTGGAGGACAAGCTGGTCATGGCTACTGACAGCGCCGACGACATTAATGTCGGCGTTGCCCTTAGTACAGCTCTTCTTCTCCCAGGTGATTTGGAAAAGAATGCTGGAATGAGTGAGTATGAAAATTATGCTTTCATGCTTCAACACTGTGTTTAAGTAAGTGTCTTCACTTGGTGACCTGTCTTTTCCTTATTTGTTTATAAAGCTTCTGTAATAACTTCTTGCTTTTGTGTTCTTTCAGGCTGTTCAGCATGCCCACTCCTTCTCCATGCAATCTTTTGAGAACAGGGAGAAGTTAACTGACTTGCAGAAGGAGTATTCTGCACTCCAGAAGATCAACAAGGGTCTTCAAGCAAAAATGAAGAAATTGGAAGACCAGGCCGAGGCTGCCACTAAAGCCCAAACTTTGGCCGAAGAAAAGGCCGAGGTTGATGAAGCTATAAAGAAAGTTACCGAAGCACAGAAAAATGAGGCCGAGGACAAGGCCACCCAAGCCGAGAAGGAGCTTCAGGAGGCCTTGGCCACGAAAAAAGCTGAAATCAAAGAAGCTGATGAAAAGGCTTATGCGCAGGGCATGGCCGACGTCGCTGAGGAGTACAAGCTTCAAGTCAGGGAAGCATGCAACAGAGGATTTTCCCTTGGTTGGATGTCTCTGCTAAAAAGACTTGACCTCCCTGCTGACTCGCCTTTCCGTAATGTCGACGCTATTCCTCTCCCATTTCCACCAAGCCAAGCTGAAGAAGAATTTGGGTCGGAGCCTGAGGATGAAGATGATCAGAATGCTGAGGCCTTGATGAAGAAACCCAAGGGTGATGCTGGGGTCAAGTCTCCTTCTCAAATTGAGCCCATCCTGGACTTAACTTTGGATGAAGAGGGTGATGAGGTCGGGGAGGCGCCTAGGGAAGCTGTTACAGGGGTATTATCGTCCGACCTCCTATTAGCTGAAAGAAGTCTTAACAAAACGCTTGCAGAGATTGATGCCGAACTGGCAGCAGAGAAGGCCGCTGAAGTAGTTCCATAGGAATCTGCTGAGGTTCAGACCCAAATTGCTTCTGAAGCAGAAGAATCATAACTTCCATGTTTTTTGTACTGTTTTGTTTGTTTGGCAATATAGGTTTCTTTGTATGGCCGATGTGCCTTTTTCTGAACAATTTTTCTTATGGATGCCTCAATCTTTTAATGTCTTTTTGATTTGCTTCTGCATTTAGCTACCTTTGTGCAATCTCCTCGGGGTTACATACCTCGGGTATAATAACATGAAACTTTATTTCGGCAAGATTCAGCTCTGAAAAACTTTTGAAAAAATTCCAACAAGTGTTTAACATATACAATTCAATGTTTACTGTAAGTTTCTTTTTAAGTTTCAACAAGTACGTAAACAGTAATTTCGGTTTAACCTACTTGTAAATTGCTGCAAATTTCAACAAGTGTTAATATATACTGTAATGTTTTCTTCAAGTTATAACAATGATCTACTTGTAAATTGCTACGAATTTCAACAAGTGTTTAAACAATATACTAAGCTTTTACCTCAACCTGTAAATTGCTGCAAATTTCAACAGATGATCACATGTCGGCTTAACATTATCTTGTAAATTGCTATAAATTTCAAAGTGTGTTAAGCATCTTCTTTGGTTGGATCATCCTGTAGATTGCTATAAGTGTGCAAACTATAACCTTGTCTTTACTTCGTCTTGTAAATTGCTACAAATTTCAACAAGTGAAGAGAAACAACAATCTCGGCTTAACTTCGACTTGTAGATTGCTACAAGTGTTTAGCATCTTCTTTGGTTGAATCATCCTGTAGATTGCTATAAGTGTTCAAACTATAACCTCGTCTTTACTTCGTCTTGTAAATTGTTACAAATTTCAACAAGTGAAGAGAAACAGTAATCTCGGCTTATCTTCGACTTGTAAATTGCTACAAATTTCAACAAGTGAAGATAAGGAATCAGCTTGACTCCAACTTGTAAATTGCTACAAATTTCAACAAGTGAATTAAGGAATCAGCCTGACTTCAACTTGTAAATTGCTACAAATTTCAACAAGTGAAGGCAAGGAATCAGCTTAACTCCAACTTGTAAATTGCTACAAATTTCAACAAGTGAAGAGAAACAGTAATCTTGGCTTAACTTCGACTTGTAAATTGCTACAAATTTCAACAAGTGAAGATAAGGAATCAGCTTGACTCCAACTTGTAAATTGCTACAAAATTCAACAAGTGAAGACAAGGAATCAGCTTAATTCCAACTTGTAAATTGCTACAAATTTCAACAAGTGAATTAAGGAATCAGCCTGACTTCAACTTGTAAATTGCTACAAATTTCAACAAGTGATGGCAAGGAATCAGCTTGACTCCAACTTGTAAATTGCTACAAATTTCAACAAGTGAAGATAAACAAATA
>NW_021024569.1:889792-1007781 GCF_004153795.1 Camellia sinensis | reverse complement strand
CACCCCCCTCACTGCTTAAACCAAGTGAGATGGTTTTACCATGGCCGGACTACCATACAACCGAAATAACATTGCCATGCTAGACTAACTGGAGTGACCGATCTAACTTTTAGTTCGGCTCTTCCTTGCTATTCTCCTACCTCGGCTTCATATGCCAAGACCGAGCTATCCATAGAAGAGTTTAAGCCGAACTAACCCAAAACCAAGTCCTGAAGAGGGCTCAGTATACTTCGGTTCTCTATGCCATGACCGAACTAACTGTAGCGACCGAACTTGCCATACTGCAACAACCGGTACAAGTTTTAGTATGGTGACCAAGCTAACCTCTTTGGGACCGGAGTAACTTTATGGTATTTTTACTCAACTGAGGCCCACAACGGCCTAACTCGGCCCAATCTACATATAAATTCCCCTCTCAGGTGTAAATAATTTTATATAATTTTTTTAAGTTACATTTTTTTTCTAAACCAATTAAAAGATTTTTTAAAATACTTTTAATTTGTGAATTTAAAAAAAAAAAAACTAAAAAATACATTATTTTTAATTTTTAATTTTTGCATTTCAAAGAAACAATTCGAGACAGAGGTCGTCGAGATGATGCTGAGAGGACTTTCCCTCTAAAAAATGTTTACTTTTTTTTCTCAAAACCTACCAATGAAAAATTATTTGATAGTCTCAAGAGATCATGTGATAATGTTTCTTATTGAACACCAAACACTATGTTTCATCTCTCATGACTGACTTGTTTTGAGAACATGATTAAAATAGGTTTTTTTAATTTTTTTTACATCACATCTTCTCTTTATTTTTTTGTATTTTTTAAAAAAAGTCAAAAAAAAAAAAAAGAAGTTTAACCTACTTTATAAAACAAGCCAAAATTAGATGTGAAATATTTAACTGAGTCATTAAATTATATTTTTATATCTTAAATTTTTTTAGAGAATTATCACATCAGTGTAATTTTTTATACATATTAATAATTAGGATAAACTACTAATAGTCCATAATAATTAGATTTAATTCTCATCAAGTCTTATTAAAAATAAGTCCTAATAAAATCGTAATTAAAAATAATTTTTTATATATGTCGCTAAAAATTGACAATTAGTGACTTTCTTTGTCACAATTTTTATAAATTGTAGCTAAAACTTACAATTAGTGACTCTTTCTGTGACGATTTTTTCAAACTGTCGCTGAAAATTGAAAATTAGTGACGTTTTTTAATGATAATTTTTTAAACTGTTTTTACAATTTATAATTAGTAATATTTTTTGTAACAATTTTCAAATCGTAACTAAAAATTAATAATTAATGACGTTTTTTAATAATATTTGATAAAAAAAATCATTAATTATTATAAGATTTAAGATAATAAATTCACTATTAAAACATCCACGTAAGTCCTTGATAATTAAAATTGTAAATTTTTTTATAATTGTATGTTGTTTTACTGGTGTGCTTATACCAATTTTTTATGTGATCCAATGATCAAAACTGTCTAAAGATGACCCATATAAAAATAATTTGAAAGTTATCCGCATACAATAAATTGAAAAAACAACACAACTTTGGAAATAGCCACTGACACAAATATTTTGTCCATTGAACTCTAGGACATTTCTCACAAACGGTGCCAATTATAAAACTTAAAAAATCCTCTCACATAAATTGTTAAAGAGATCTAACGAAAAGATGAGTTTGACTACAGTAAATTTGTAAGAATGAACATAATCGACGCCACCCAACCGGGATTGCCCGCCGAAGACACTCCAATGATAAAATTAGTCACTGGAATCAAAGAAGGAAGATGAAGAAAATTAAGTGTGTTTGTGTGCCATGTGGCAAAGAAATGAGGCATACCTATATTCATGGGGTGCCCTCATTTTATAGATGGGGGTGTGATATTTGTCCCATGGCTTCCTTATTTGGGCTGGGTCCTTTGTCAAGTCTTGTTTGGGTTAGCCCAATACTCTGATATGTATTTTTTTCTAGCTCCCACAATATTTATGCCCTATCGTGGAGTAAGATGGCCTATAATCTACTGACTGCCACAGAAATAGCCAAGAAGATAAAACTTTGTTACATGCACAGAAAGAATCAAATACACAATAAACAAATTTGAGATAAAAGATATTCATATTTATAATTATAAATATATTCACGTTTATAATTATAAATATTTTGTTGGAACAATCTTCTGTGTAAATAAAATAAATTGAAAACAAAGTCAAACAAATAAATAAATAACGTACCGAATTTATTTATCGAACCGAATTAAAAATAAAAGACCAAGTTGAGTGTGTGACACTCTGTCCTTAAGACAGATTCGCTCCGCTACGGTGCTTACGGTTGAGTGGCGTCTATCTCCCAAGATACAATGATCTTCACAAATTGTAGTAGCACTTCAAACAATTTGTTCGGCGAACCAAATTTGTGTTCTAATACTCTCTTTATTTTATTCTAAAACTAAAATGAAGAATAATGCACCAAAAATCGAAGTTCGGATAGTAAAAGGAATTTTCTTAGACTGATTTTCGGATGGAAAATTGGATCCAAAGACTGTTGGAATTTGAAAGGTATATATAGGCATAAACTTTGTCTGAACAGGTACCAAAACCAAATGAACAGATGCAATTTGTTTCAAACAGATTTTTGCCCGTTGCACATGGAACTGATTTCCTTCCAAACAACCAAGTTCAAAACTGTTTGAAATAGTATTTTATTAAACTATTTGAAATATATATATATATATATATATATATATTTATATTAAAATATTGAAATAGTTTAATAAATAAAGGAAGATGTACAAACTTTAGGAAACCAAACAATTACAAACTTTAGGAAACCACTCAGGAACCTAAAATTTGAATTTAGAATTAAGTTAAATTCCCACAATAATTTTTATTGAAAAAATTCAAATGAATTTTATCTAAAAAATTAATGTTAGACTTGGAAACAACATCAACTTCTCATTCACTCATAAATGGTTTTGACGTTTCGTCTTCACCGTGTGACTTGCCATGCGGCAAGGAACACTGAACACTTCACCTCTTCGGACCCACCTCAAACAACGTTTGGGGCCCACTTATAATTGGGCTAAAAAATATACCTATATTAAACCATTTTTCCAACAATCCCCCACATGAATGGTATTTGACGGAGAGAAAATGCAACAACATGATCTAATTACAGAGAGTACAAAAATTAGAAATATTCTGCAAAGGATAGGTAGCTTTTGGCTTTGAACCTTCCTTTGTGAGACACTATTGGATTTACTAGCTAACCAGTAAACATGATGTCTTGAACTGTTCAGCCGTTTGTGTAAACCAAGATAATAGAACTCACACAGTATATCCCCAGACACAGTTTAGTTCTCACTATTGTGTTCATTTTGGCCCTGAATAACCTGGTCTTTCATGAGTGCTCTAAAGACTTGTAGCCCTGCACAAATCTCATAGAACCGGCCCAGTTCACACTCACATGGGTGATTCTTATAAAGAGTATCCTGCCATACTCCATCAGGTTTACCTAGATATAAGAATCATTAAAATTTTACTTAACCTAAAACGCTGCAGACGTCACTATTTCATCATAGAAATGGGTAGGAGTTAGACTCCCCAGTGATCCTTTTGAGTTATTCACAACTCGGTTGTCCCTTTGAACCTAGATCTTGGGATCTCCAGTCAACTAGGTTGGGTTGTCGTTGTGGTAACTCTTATTTAATAGGCTTTAGTCCTATTCCTTTTGATGAATTCTCAACTAACTCTCTTGCTAACCCTTTGGTTAGTGGATCCGCTATGTTGTCTTTAGACTTAACATATTCTATGAAAATAATCCCATTAGAGAGTAGTTGTCTCACGGTGTTATGTCGACGACGAATGTGTCATGACTTACCATTATACATATGACTCTGTGCTCTACCTATAACTGATTGGCTATCACAATGTATGCATATAGCAGGTACTAGTTTTGGCCGTATTGGAATATCTTCAAGGAAGTGGTGAAGCCATTCTACGTCTTCCCCAGCTTTGTCTAACGCTATGAATTCTGATTCCATAGTAGACCTAGCAATACAAGTCTGTTTGGAAGATTTTCAAGATGCAGTCACCCCACCAAGAGTAAAGACATACCCACTGGTGGACTTCAAGTCTCTAGTATCCGATATCCAATTTGCATCACAGTATCCTTCAAGTACTGCTGGATATCTTGTATAATTCAGCCCAATGTTACTAGTAAATCGAAAATATCTTAGAACCCTTATAATTGCTTTCTAGTGTTCTACTCCTGGGTTACTCGTATATCTACTTAATTTACTTACTGCATAAGCTATATCTGGGCAAGTGCAGTTCATCAAGTACATTAAGCTTCCAATAATTTGGGCATACTCTAATTGAGAAATACTTTCCTATACATTCTTAGAAAGATACAAATTAACATCTACAGGTGTTCTAGCAAGATGATCATCATCTTTGCTGAATTTGTTAAGTATTTTCTCAATGTAATGAGATTGTGACAAAGCATAACCTTTTGATGTTTTGGTAATTTTCATACCAAGAATTACATCAGCAATGCCCATGTCCTTCGTGTCAAAATGTTTATTCAACATTTTCTTGGTAGTTTTAATCATATCATTATTACTACCAATGATGAGCATATCATTTACATAAAGACATACAATGACATAACCTTTGTCTGTGTTTTTAATATAAACACATTTGTCACACTCATTAATTTTAAATCCATTTGACATCATTGCCTTGTCAAATTTCTCATGCCATTGCTTTGGCGCTTGTTTTAAACCATATAATGATTTAACCAATTTACACACTTTCTTTTCTATTCTTGGAATAAAAAAACCTTCTGGTTGTTCCATGTAAATTTCTTCTTCTAACTCACCATTTAAGAAAGCGGTTTTAACATCCATTTGATGAATTTCTAGATTGTATAGAAATGCAATGACAATTAGCATTCTAATGGATGTTATTCTAGTAACTAGTGAGTATGTGTCAAAGTAATCAAGACCTTCTTTTTGTCTAAAACCTTTGACCACAAGTCTTGCCTTGTATTTGTCAATTGATCTATCCGCTTTTATTTTTCTTTTGAAAATTCACTTGTGCCCAAGAGGTTTACAACCTGGTGGGAAGTCCACTAATTCCCAAGTGTGATTTTCCAAGATGGATTCAACTTCACTGTTGACAGCTTCTTTCCATAAAGGAGCCTCAGGACTGGACATTGCCTCTTTAAAAGTTAAAGGCTCATTTTCTAACAAATATGTTAGAAAATCTGGACCAAAAGATTTTGAAGTTCTAGCATGTTTACTACGCCTAGGTTTCTTTTCCTCATTTTGATCTAACTCTTGTTCTTGATCATGTTCTTGATCCTGACTAGTAATAGCATCATGAGATCTTTTATGGTTACTAATCTCTTGTCCAGTCTTATTTGGAAATACATGTTCAAAGAAAGATGCATTCCGAGATTCAATAATAGTATTTACATGCATTTTAGAATGTTCTGATTTATGAATCAAAAACCGATATGCACTACTATTCTTGGCATAACTGATGAAAACGCAATCAATGGTCTTGGGACCTATCCTAGTCTTTTTAGGACTAGGAATAGCCACTTTAGCCAAACACCTCCACATTTTTAAATATTTGTAGGATGGTAGTCTTCCATTCCACAATTCATAAAGTGTTTGATTCACTTTCTTTCGGGGTACTTTATTAAGTATATAATTAGCAGAAAGTATTGCTTCCCCCCCACAAGTTTTGAGGTAATCCAGAACTTATTAACATGGCATTCATCATTTCTTTTAAAGTCGTATTTTTCCTTTCAACAATTCCATTTTGCTGAGGTGAGTAAGGAGCGGTGGTTTGATGAATTATTCCATGTTCTTTACAAAATTCACTAAAAGGTGATTCATATTCACCACCTCTATCACTTCTAAGTTTCTTGATTTTCTTATCAAGTTGATTTTCAACTTCATTGTTATATTGAATGAAAGTTTCCAAAATTTCATCCTTGGTTCGAATTAAATAAATATAACTGTATCTAGTATAGTCATCTATAAAAGTGATAAAATACTTTTTCCCACCTCTAGTTTGAATTGATTTAAAATCACAAATGTCACTATGAATTAATTCAAGTGGTTCCGTATTTCTTTCAATTGAATGAAAAGGAATTTTAGATAATTTTGCCTCAACACAAATTTCACATTTATGATTTGAATCAATGTCAAATTTAGGTAAACATTCCATATCAATTAATCTACGTAAAGATCCATAATTAACAAGTCCTAGTCTACCATGCCATAAATTTGAAGACTCAAGCAAGTAAGAAGAAGATGTATTATTATTAATAACTGAGGGTACAACGGTCATTACATTTAACTTGAAAAGGCCATCAGACATGTAACCTTTTCCTACATATATCCCGTTTTTGGTAAGTACAAACTTGTCACTTTAAAAAACTAGCCTAAACCCATTCTTACTCAACAAAGATCCATAAACTAAATTCTTGCGAATGTCCGGTACATGCAGTACATTGTTAAGAGTGAGTTCCTTTCTTGATGTCATCTTTAGTACAATCTTTCCTTGTCTTTCAACTTTGGAAGTTGATGAGTTGCCTATAAAAAGTTGTTACCGTTGTCTACTGTAGAATAAGATGTGAACATCTTTTTGTCGGCACAAATGTGGCGAGTAGCACCAGTGTCCACCCACCATTCTTTAGTATTTTCGACAAGATTTGCCTCGGAAACCACCGCAAAAAGATTTATGACATCTACACCATTGAAAATTTTATCCATTTTGGCCATTTTGGCTTTAGCAACCTTCTTACTTGATCTTCCTTCGTCTTTACGAAAATTAGTTCTTAAGAACTTCTCTGACTGCTTACCATGATTCACTGGCACAGTCCCAACATAAGGAGAGGTTGGCGTAATGGCAATCACCATACCAAAACTAGTTTGAACATAAGTTTGACTAGTTTTAGTAGCCATAAATTCTAAATTATAAAATACAATTATAATTAGAATTTTATACTACACAGAAAACTAAAACCAAAAACCATGGAATTTTAAATTCTGTAAAAATAAAAGAAACAAGAATGTAACTTTTATTTTCCAATTAATTTAGAAATAAAATAAAATTTTATTTAACCAAATTAATTCCACACAGAAAATTAAATTTCTATAACACTTCAATAATTAAAATACTGAAACAGAATTTTAATTAATGAAAACTCAGAAAATAATTTCTAAAAACCAAAATTAATTTTCTGACAAAATTCCACAAAAATATATTCTGAATTGTTAATGACACCAGTATCGTACTATTAGTTGTCAAAGAAAATAGACAGTATATTACTACTATCTATCAAATAGCATATAGTCAGTATTTGTTTTTCCAACCAGAATATTATTTTGTAAATCCACAGAAAATAATTTTCTTAAAAGAAGAAACAGAAAAGGAAACAAACGAAAAAATTCTATAAACAGAATAAATTCGAATCTGTCTTAAGATTGTTGGAACAATCTTTTGTATAAATAAAATAATTTGAAAACAAAGTCAAACAAATAAATAAATAACATACCGAATTTATTTATCAAACCGAATTAAAAATAAAAGACCAAGTCGAGTGTGTGATACTCTGTCTTTAAGACAGATTCGCCCCGCTACGGTGCTTACGGTTGAGTGGCGTCTATCTCCCAGGATATAATGATCTTCACAAATTGTAGTAGCACTTCAAACAATTTGTGAAGATTATTGTATCCTGGGAGATAGACGTCACTCAACCGTAAGCACCGTAGCTGGGCGAATCTGTCTTAAGGTTGCAGTAGCACTTCAAATAATTTGTTCGGCGAACCAAACCTGTGTTCTAATACTTTCTTTATTTTATTCTAAAACTAAAATGGAGAATAATGCACCAAAAATCAAAGTTCGGACAATAAAAGGAATTTTCTTAGACTGATTTTCGGATGGAAAATTGGATCCAAAGACTGCTGGAATTTGAAAGGTATATATAGGCACAAACTTTGTCCGAATAGGTACCAAAACCAAATGAACAGATGCAATCTGTTTCAAACAGATTTTTGCCCGTTGCACATGGAACTGATTTCCTTCCAAACAATTTGAAAAGTAGCCGTTTGGAGGACCAAGTTCAAAACTGTTTGAAATAGTATTTTATTAAACTATTTGAAATATATATATATATATATATATATATTAAACTATTGAAATAATTTAATAAATAAAGGAAGATGTACAAACTTTAAGAAACCAAAATTTGAATTTAGAATTACATTAAATTCCCATAATTACAAACTTTAGAAAACCACCCAGGAACTTAAAATTTGAATTTAGAATTAAATTAAATTCCTACAATAATTTTTATTGAAAAAATTCAAATGAATTTTATCTAAAAAATTAATGTTAGACCCGAAAACGACATCAACTTCTCATTTACTCATAAATGGTTTTGGCGTTTCGTTTTCACCGTGTGACTTGCCACGCGGCAAGGAACACTGAACACTTCACCTCTTCGGACCTACCCCAAACAACATTTGGAGCCCACTTATAATTGGGCTAAAAAATATGCTTATATTAAACTATTTTCCTAACATATTTATCTCACTTCCATTTTGTGTTCGGTTCTTTCAATAAATATAGTCATTTTGAAGAGGATAACACAAAAATGCGAGCATGCATGTATGCTATTATTGTCTCAGTTTGAAAAACCAAACAAAGAAGAAGAAAAAAAAAAGCAAGGGCTTCTTGGAGTTGCTTCCTTTGTCCACTCCACATGAAAGAGAACAATTCTATCTGATGATGATCATAGGCAACTGACGATGACCGTATATATGGTATGAATATAATCTTCTTCCACTTCCCTCTACCTAAGCACTAGGAAATCAGAAATGGCCTAATATTTTACGACCTTTTCTTCTTCCCTCAAGTCAAAAGCTGCAGGTGCAATTTTTGTCACCTTTCTGCAACTTGATGAATTGTTTGTCTTTGTCAACAACAACAGCAACAAC
This sequence comes from Camellia sinensis, assembly GCF_004153795.1. Classification (NCBI taxonomy): domain Eukaryota; kingdom Viridiplantae; phylum Streptophyta; class Magnoliopsida; order Ericales; family Theaceae; genus Camellia; species Camellia sinensis. The sequence goes on along the minus strand of NW_021024569.1, from coordinate 998,744 downwards.
AACAAAGACTAACCTTATTTTTATTGGGATTTATAAAATGAAAAATTATGGGTCAGCGTTGTTTTTAAAAGTTAATTACAAAGTCATAAAAAAGATTAGGGTTTTTTAAATATTAATATTTAGGGAAAATTACATTAATAGTCTCTGTATTTTACCTCCTGTGTCACTTTGGTTCATGTGTTTTCAATTTGCTGAATTTTAATCTTTCATTTTTAATTTCATTTCATTTTAGTCCAATTGTTAACACTGGTTAAAATTGTTGACGGAAAACAAACATGTGAGCCGCACATGATCTTTTTTCAAGGGCAATACGGGCATTTCACTACCCTTTTTCTTGTTTCACCATCTTCTTCCTCTTGGACTCTCTGCAACACAATCATCTACTACCGTTGCTTTCCTTCACCACCAAAATCATCCATAGCCAATCCCAACATCAACACCATCCACCTCCACCACACCAAACCCAGTACCGTTTGCCACCCAGACTACCAAACTCACCACCCTGTCTTTTACACATGCTCGCCATATCCATCACCTCCATCCAACCTCCTTCATCTACCCCTATCATCTCACCATCACCAAACAACAAATTATAGATCTGGAGACACTACAACAAAATGCACTTTCGGCGACCAAAATTGGTGACCAAAAATTTTTTTAGTCGACAAAAGTAAAATATTTAGCAACTTATTTTTTTTACTCGAGGTATATTGGTTATTGGCAACTAAAAAAAATTAGTCGTTAAAAATGCTAGAATTGGTGACAAAAAAAAATTTTAGTCGCCATATACTGAGTTTTGGCTACTAAAACCATTTAGTCGCCGAATAGAAAATAAAAAAATTATTTTTTAAAGTTTATTTAGAGTGCCAAAAAAGAATTTTAGTCGCTATAAATTGAGTTTTAGCTTCTAAAACCATTTAGTCACCAAATTGAAAATAAAAAAATTATTTTTTACCTTTGGCGATCAAAATTTTAGTCTCCAAAAATTTATTGTCAGCGACAAAAAAAAATGTTAGTCGCCAAAGAGTTAAAATTTTTGGAGGGAGACATTTTAAATATTTTGGAGGAATTTATAAAATACTTTCAGCGACTAAAAATTTTTTGTCGTCAATAACCATCTATATAATTAATATCTCACGCTCTCATTCTTCTCTCGCAACCCTAAACAAAATCAGCACCTCTCTCTCTCTCTGTCTCCTCGGCGTCTCTCTCCCTCTCTTTAGATTCTTTTTTTTTGAACTATCACTCTCTTCAAATTCTTCTCCCTCATCTTCTTTTCATTCAACCTCTCTCTCTCTCTCTCTCTATAAACCTACATTCCTACAGCATCAGATTTGGCCTCCCTCTCTCCATCAATGAACTCGTCAATGACAGTGGAGGGCTTCTAGCGTCGACCTTCTAACGTCTCTTCTCTACATTGGCTGAGTAGCTTTGTTTACCCAAACACATTAGCAGCCCTAGATTCCCAAATCTCCTCCATTGACAACCAAGAAAAGGTAATTTTTTTTTTAATCTTTTTTTTTTAAAATAAATTCTTTCCACTTAACTTGCATTTGATCCCCATGATGAAAATCTGTGTGATATGAATAATAGACTTGCTAAAATGTTTTGTGAATGTTGAATAATGGACTTGTTGAAACGCATTAGCAGCCTCTGTGTGTGGATTGAGAAAACTAATTAATAATTAAATTATAAAGTGTGTGTACTGAGAAATAGTGTGGATTGAGATAATTAAGCGTGTGGAAATAAAATTTCCCAACAAACCCATCTAAAATTTTAACTTGTCAAAGAGATTGATAGTCTCACCGCTGAGGTTTTAAAATATTTATATATATATATATAATAAGTTTTATAAATTTGATAATTGATCGCTTTTTTAGTAAAATTAAAATTATTGAAATTAATAGAGATGATATGAAGACACGAGGGTAAAGTATATATTTTAGTTTAACTAGTAGGTGACTCGTGCGATATATAATAATTTATTTTTAAAATAGAAGATTAATTTTGAGTCTTAATAGAAAATTTTAACACCTGAAAGTCAAATACAAACAAATTTGCTAATGGCTAATGAAAATTGTTGTCATTGTGTGTAATCCTATATAAAATAGGCTCGTAAAAGTAATTTCTTTCAAAATTAAAAAAAAAGGTTTATTTTCAACCAGAAATCAAATCATCATTTGTGTTAATTAGATTTACCAAAAATCATGAATTCCACTTGTATCAAAATATTTTTTTCTGAAAAAAATAAAAACAACGAAAATTCTATAATATACAAATTATGACTTGGTTATAACTCATGGTATATTAATTTTGTTATTAATCGAAAAGGTCTTTACTAATTTTTTTATGTTTTTGGTTATGCCTAAAATGGTGCATTGAGTTTTTAATTATACTTTAAGTGGTGCTTGATTATAATCTATTATAAAAATTTTATATGACAATAGTTAAGTATTTTATTACACGAAAAAGTGAAGGTGAGATGACTCAAATGTAGGATTCATACTTATATCAGTAAGATTGTAAAAGTTATTCACATTGATGCATAAAAAATTATAAATTCAAATCATAAACAATGCTCTCAAAAGAAATCATGTACAAAATCTCTATAACCTTAGTAATTTCATTTCTTAAAGGAGTTCTAATTAATTATGTCATAGATCATAATAACCACAATTTTTTTTTAATTTTTTTTTTCTACATATCTTTTCTAGCAGACCTTATGAAGGTGCATTATCAGTAATACTATAAATTCAAAATTTTTATTTAAAAATTATTTAAGAAATATCAATAAGTGCCTTAAAGCCTTGTTTGGGAACAAACTATTTTAGTAACTTTTTGATTCTTTGAAAAAAAAAAAGGTTTATTTTCAACCAGAAATCAAATCATCATTTGTGTTAATTAGATTTACCAAAAATCATGAATTCCACTTGTATTAAAATATTTTTTTCTGAAAAAAATAAAAACAACGAAAATTCTATAATATACAAATTATGACTTGGTTATAACTCATGGTATATTAATTTTCTTATTAATCGAAAAGGTCTTTACTAATTTTTTTATGTTTTTGGTTATGCCTAAAATGGTGCATTGAGTTTTTAATTATACTTTTAGTGGTGCTTGATTATAATCTATTATAAAATTTTTATATGACAATAGTTAAGTATTGTATTACACAAAAAAGTGAAGGTGAGATGACTCAAATGTAGGATTCATACTTATATCAGTAAGATTGTAAAAGTTATTCACATTGATGCATAAAAAATTATAAATTCAAATCACAAACAGTGCTCTCAAAAGAAATAATGTACAAAATCTCTATAACCTTAGTAATTTCATTTCTTAAAGGAGTTCTAATTAATTATGTCATAGATCATAATAACCACAATTTTTTTTTAATTTTTTTTTCTACATATCTTTTCTAGCAGACCTTATGAAGGTGCATTATCAGTAATACTATAAATTCAAAATTTTTATTTAAAAATTATTTAAGAAATATCAATAAGTGCCTTAAAGCCTTGTTTGGGAACAAACTATTTTAGTAACTTTTTGATTCTTTGATTAAAATATGAGGTAACAAAAATTAGTATGTTTGGAATGACTTTTTGATTTTTTACGAAAAGATATGCAAAAAGTAGAGAGAAAATGAAAATTTTTGACTTTTTGGTATAGATTGTTGGCTTTTTAGTTTTTTTAGTGACTTTTTTATTTTTAGGTTAAAATATTGAGTTGCCAAACGAGACCTAAATATACAATAATTTTTGATGAATTATTATTCTTTAATAATACTCCATACTATTTATCATTTGACATTTGTCAATTTATCTTCTAAAAACTTAACAAAAAAAAGTATTGATTTCTATTATTTTAATCAATCAATGTCAAAGTGGATGTACATGTGCATGTAAATCACTTCTAAAAATATGATGTCTGACATAAAATCACAAGAAAGTTAACTGTAACAAATGTAATAATATTTATACTATGATATGTGTTACAAAAGAATTATATTAATTTTAATTATTTATTTTAATAATTTTAGCCTTATCGTTCTATAAAAATGTTACTTGAATACTTATATATAATAAATTTAGTTAAATTATTTTTTTATTTACATGATTTTATTTCTATTATGCTATAAAAGTGTAATTATCATATAACGATTTTATATGATATATATTAAATTATAAGATAGTAAAATAAACACTCACTTTGATATTAAAAATAAGGGAAAATCGGTCTAAGGTCCCTATCCAACTTTTAGTAATAGATTAGGTCCACAATCTGTTCTTTTGTAGTTTAAGGTCCCTCACCCCATTCCCACTCCTAAACTCACCCATCTCACACCACTCTCACCACCACCACCATCGCCGGAATCTCGCTACTCTCTTCTACCCCTCCAGATCCCCAAACTCAACCTTCTTTCTTTCTCCCCCATTATTATAAACATTCTGCTTCTAAAATTTTCCAAAACCTGCTTCATCTCTCTCTCTCTGTGGTGGCCATCGAGTCTCCCCTGCTTTTTCATAATCTCAAGTTCATTTTGAGGTTGTTGTTGGACAATGTGATGGCTATACTGAGGACCCAACAATTTCAAACAACTCAAATACTGCCACTTTTGCAACTATGATTCTGCGAATTCACAATGAAATATGGGAATGTGTGATATAAGATATCTACACAAAGTGAAGCATTCTATCACAGATCTGGCGCACTCTCGAGTTCGTTTCTGGGTTCTATTGCTGGGGTTAGGAGTTCCTCACTGCTCTCTTGTTCTTTAGTGGTTCCTTCTAAACAATAAATACTTGAACATCCCCAAAAACAAAACTAGGGAAATTCGAGTTTTTCCCGGATTTCTTCTTGTTTCACTAGATTATTATGTTGTTTTTTCAGATTTGTTATTAATTTGATCCTTGCGATACACATAATTAAGCACATTCTGTCTTATTTATTTATATATCGAGATATTTTTTTTTAAATATCATAATAATTAAATTAAAATATTAATTATATAAAGGAAATCTAACAACGGCAAAACTAAATACACAATGAAAAATATATAAAAAAATAAGTATTTCTCAAATAGAATCTATATAAAATTAATTATTATGATTGAAATTAAGTTTTTGTAGAACTTCTATGTAAATAGAAAATGCATGTTGATGTGGCTTTTTTTTTTTTTTTTTTAAAGTAAACCTTTAGAGTGTTTCACGTAAGTAAGGAAAAAAACACTATTTATATATATGATAAAATAAAAATAACTGAGAATATCATTTTTTAATAAAAAATAATTCAGTGTTATATGAATTAAAATCTTAAGAGAATCGAATGTATTTTTTCCAAATCTCGTGTCAAATGTGTTTGTGCTCCTACATTTTTTTGGGAAAATTCCGTATGACAGGGATGGGTATCGTGGCAGAGACGTAGTGCTGCAGTGGTGTTGAGGAGTGTTTTGGGAAATTGGTTAAAAGTTAGTTTTTTTAGCTTTTTTTAGCTTTTTGTAACTTTTTTGTGTAAAAAAGCCGACTTTTTTGTGACTTTTTTGTGACTTTCTTATGTAAAAAAACTAAAAAGCCAAAAAACTTACTTTTTTTGGCTTGTTCCCAAAGCACCACTGAGTTTTTTTTATTTTCTTCTTCTCATTATGAGTTTTCTTTGAGTAATGTTATGCATAATTTTATTTTTTTCATTTTTAGATACAAACTAATAAGATTCATATTAATAAATACACATAAAAGGTATTTACTTATGTCTAGAAGTTAGAATAGTCGGAAAAAAATAAGATAACATGTAGCATTTTTTGTTTTCTTATGGTGGTTCATGGGCTTCTAGTTATATGGGAAAAAAATTATTGAGATTCTAAGTATGTATTGGCTATATATTTTGTACAGACCTATTGCAGCCTGACACATGGATCATAAGGGGCAATTTGGGAAATAAGTAAAAGTCTCCAATCATCAACAGACGCGTGGCAATGAATCTGCGATACATGGGAACAGTCGGGATACCCAGGGTGACATGGCCAAAACGGTTGCTTACAGTTTAAATTCAAATTCATGAGGGAAACATAACCATGAGAGTGGACAAGTGGAAGCAAACTGTTCAAGGCCACACTCAGTGATTATGGAGATCATTTTGATGGTCATCACCTACTTTGACGGTTATCAGCCACTTCAACGGTTATCTTCAGAGCCTATAAATAGAGGAAAGTGCTGATAATGCAAGGACCCAGAACCAGATCCAGAAACTAGTTTATTTACTTTACATTTTTTAGTTCTCTAAATTTCAGTCTTTAAATTCTTGTACTGCACTTCAAATTCCTAAGAGTAGTTCTAAGGTAGTTCGTTGATGTAATCCCCTTCGAAACTATGGAAGTGCGAAGGTACTATTATAAATTTTGGCTCACTTAATGAAGTTTGATTTCTACCACTGTATTTCCCCTTTCTTTTACTTTGATTAAAAAGTGGGTTGACTTTTAGCTTTTTTTGCTTTTTTAACCTGGGCTAAAAAGTTTGGTTTGGAAAGGGCTTTTTGGCTTTTTTGAATTTTTTTGTGAGAGACGAGTGTAATGATTATGGGTTAGATGTGATGTTTTATTTTTTGTTGCTAAAATAGCATATTTTATCTTTTGTAACTAAAATAGCCCAAAAAAACTTGGTTTAGCTCTTCCCAAACACCATTTAAGTCTTCTTAACTTTCTCCTTATAACTAAGCCGCCAATAAAGTCCTCTTCATTGAGGCTAAGAAAACTTCAAAACAATCGTCTAACTAATTGATTGGTATTTACTAATTTTTACAATGACTTATTGATCCTTACTGGCACGCATAAATTACATTTCTGACTTTCGAAAATTAAAAAGCCAACAATATTTAAATTGTATTTATTCAGTTTACTGTAATTGTTTTTATATTTATAATTAAATTTCTACCAATTATTAAAAGGAAAATGTTTGGTATCTCAAAATTTTGTGACTCAAATGGCTCAAATCTGTCAAAACGACGTCGTTTTACACTCAAAATCTGTCAAAACGGCGTCATTTTAAATGATTTGAGCCATTTGAATCACAAAATTTTGAGTTACCTAGCATTATTGTTATTAAAAAAATGAAAAAAAAGAAGTGATCTACCTGAAAAGGGTAGTTTTATTTTAATTATTTCCCCGAAAGCGAAACAGAGCCTACACTTTATGTCCCTAAGCCAATTAAAAATAAAAAAAATTCATACCCACGCTCATATTGTATAAGAATTATTTTAATCACATCTACAAATATATATATATATTATTTTAATATTTTTGCTCATTCATTTTAGAAAAAATTAGTGAAATATTCATCTTCAACTTTGTATAGTAGGAGAAGTCTAAGATATATATTTTTTTTATTAGTGAATATCCCTCGATAAAATTTTTCTGTGATCATATTAGAGAAATTTTGAAATTTCTCTCTGAAATCTAATAAATTTCTCTATAAAAATAAAAATTTCTCTGTAAAAATTGAAATTTCTCTGATTCAAGCACAAATTTTTCTGAGTCAAATTTTTCTGTAAAAATGTTGAGAGACCCCAACTATTGTGAAAATATTGTATGTATTTATCTTATAAAATCTTAATATTAAGAACCTAAAAAAAAATTCTTTTATTTTATTAGGTAACATTTGGTAACGTTTACGTTTTTTGTTTATATTTACAAAAATTTTATAAACTGATTTTTGTTTATTTTTAGAAATACATAAACTATAAACGCGTTTGGTTTGAACAAAATATTTGAAATTTTTTAAAAATATAAACTAAAAAAATATGTTTGTTAAGACCTAAAATATTTTCTTTTTTTTAAAAAAAAAAAAAAAGCTTTTGCAGAACCCAAACTTACTCATCTTTTTCTTTTTCTTTTCTTTTTTTTTTTTTCTGGTGGGATTTTTCTCAATAACTTCAAATTTCTAACATTAACCAAACTTAACAGAAAGATTGGAATACTGAATTCATATAGATGCCTATGGCTTCAAGGAAATTACAGCGAGAAAGGTCATGTAATACAGAGGGCTATCTGAAATAAAATTTCTCAAAAAAGAAAAAAGAAAGACCAACCCAAGCAACAAACAAAAAATAAAAATAAAAAATGGCTATCTTTATACAACCCAAGCAGCAAACAACCCAAAGGGCTATCTTCATACAAATTGCTAACAAACACAAAAAAAAAAAAAAACCAACAGCTACCAGCAGTACACCAAAAACCTGATGAGAGTGTGAGTTCCTCCTCTATTGTAATCTTTCTGAACCGTTAAAATTGTTTTGGCTTGATCGAAGCCATTTGGAGTCCGTTTTTGGTGATCCAATAGTGGTTTCCGACTATTTGGAGTATTTCGGACACATCCGTATGGTCAAATTTTGCAAATAAGTTTTTAAAAATTTGCAGTTTTTATTTTGGCAATCCGAAGTACTTTTCCGGCTAATTTGAGCAGTCCGGACTTCGCAGCAAAGCCTGTTTTTCAAATAGAGATTACTTTCTGGATGATGGAGGAATCCACATCAGTTTCAGGGCCGATGATTCGGTTGAACGCTTCTAGTTATGCGATATGGAAGCCGCGGATGGAGGACGTCCTGTATTGTAGAGATTTGTTTGACCCTATAACGCTAAAGGGGGTCAAACCAGATGGAGACAAGGATGAGGACTGGATAAAAACCAACCGGAAGACTGTCGGTCAAATCAGACAGTGGATTGACCACAGTGTGTTCCACCATGTTGCCCAAGAGACAGACGCCTATGCCCTATAGATGAAATTGGAGGGCATGTACCAGTCTAAGACCGCACGGAACAAAGCCTTGATAATGACAAGGCTTATAAACCTGAAGCTGAAGAATGGTGTGTCTGTTCCTGAACACACCAGTGAATCCCACAGCCTTGTGAACCAGCTTGCATCAATCAAAATGGAGTTGGAGGATGAGATGCAAGCATTATTATTACTCAGTTCCTTACCAGACAGCTGGGAGACGTTGGTGGTTTCTCTCAGTAATTCTGCACCCGAAGGGAAGCTGACCATGGGGATGGTCACAGACGCCTTATTCAACGAGGAGGCAAGGAAGAAAGAGATGGAAGGAGAGCAGTCTCATGCCCTTGTCACAGAAAGTAGAGGCAGAGATAGAGAAAGGGGCAGAGGTAGAGGAAGAAGTAAAAGCAGAGGGCGTTCACAGTCCAGACAGGACAACATGAGGAGGTGTTTTTACTGTGATCAAGAGGATCACGTAATAAAAGATTGCCCAGAGAAAAAGGCGGACAGACAAGCCAAAGAGAAGGCTAAGGGACACGGAGGTCCCTCAACTACAGCAGTTGCAGTGCATTCCTCTGACGATGAAGAGGTGATGCTTACAATCTCGTCAGAGTTGAAGACACCCGGCTGGATTTTGGATTCAGGGTGTACGTTCCACATATGTGCGGATAAGAAGCTTTTCTCTACTTATCGAAGAGTCAACGGTAGCACTATCCGAATGGCCAACAACACAGTGAATAGAGTTGTCGGCATAGGGACAATGCGGTTCCTTACTAAGGTTGGAAGAAAAGTAATTTTATCTGAGGTCCGACATGTGCCAGGAGTACGGAGGAATCTAATCTCCCTGAGTATGCTAGATCTAAAAGGAAATTGTTTCTCATCTAGTGGCGGGGTTCTTCATGTACACAGAGGTGATAAAGAATTGTTGCAAGGCAAATTGTGCAACAAACTGTACAGACTGGAAGGAGAAGTTTTGACAAAGATGAGTGTTGTCAAATGCCAGTCGAAGGGTACAAAGAGAGAACATACGCAACCAAAGCGTATGATTGAGCAAGGCTTTCATCAGGAATGGCGAAAACGGTGCACGGGAACGCAAGGAGGCAGTTCAAAGGTGCACAGATCTGAGCCAGTGAAGCCAATCTTGAAGAAAGTTCAGAGCAAAGAAACCAAGTCTGTAGAGACTATGCCAGTGAAGAAGAGAGTTTCTTTTGCTTCCGTGTTAGAGACATTTTGCAACCTCTCAAAAGATGCATGGAAGGGAGGGATGCAATCTCAAGTCGCAAAGTGAACTTTGCAATGCACTCCAATAAGGGGGTGCAAGCACTATGCACGGAGTTGCATAGTGGTAACTTGTACAGACCGGTGGAATTTGTCTTGGCAGAAGGGCTAACTGTCAAACATCAGTATGGACGTACAAGTGAGACAGAACCGAACGTCAGGGATTGCAGTACAGACAACGGGCGTATGAGATCGCTGGAAAGTTGTTCTGAAGTGCAGAAAGCAAAGGCTGGTTGTTTAGAAATAAGCTCCGAGCAAGGAAAATTGAGGATGTTGATGTGTCAAACTCTGAAATTTTCTAGTTGCTCCCGTGTTCATCCTGCAAGGAGTTGCACGGTAATGCATGACAGTCAAGGGCATCCCAGCAGGGGGTGCAGGACATCCAATCAGGGGGTGTCGGATATATTGGTTGCGCAAGTTCAAGCATAGCAGGTATAGACATCCGAGACAGAAGCGTGGAAGAGATCTGTGGGAGATAGGAGCAGAGGCTCTCTCCAAATCAGAGAGTGGTGTGAGTTGAGTTGAGGATGTAGGATTCCCTCCTCCTCTTGTATCTCTGGTGTATTATCTCTAGCTTTCAAAGGATGCAGCGTCTCAGTGAGGAGATGCAAACTATGTTGAATTTGGACGTGACAAGATTAGCAGCAATGTGTGTAGTGGATCACCTCACATGGGCTGAGGGGGTGATTTGTGGGATATCATCACCCCATGTGAGGGGTGATTCTCCATGTGAAGAAGGAGTTGGCAATGTGCAAAGTCAACACACACATGAGCTGCCATGTTAGCCAACCTTTGGCCATGTGAAGCCAACACACAAGAGAGTTGGCACAAGCTGGCCATGTGCTGGCCAGCCCCTCTTCATCTCCTATTCTGTTAGTGTATAAATGGAGGCTGAGGGGAGATTTTAATTGGAGAGAGAGAGTGAGAGCAGAGCAAGCCACAGAGAGTGAAATATGTGAGGCGGAGAGACCGTCTCCCTCGGTGTGAGCGAGGGAGACGGGTGAGTGTGTGAGTGAGGAGAGTGTGAGCTCCTCCTCTATTGTAATCTTTCTATAATATTTCCATTGTTATAGTGATAACCGGCTACTCTCCCGTGGACGTAGGCATTGAGGCCGAACCACGTTAAATATTATGTCTCCTTGAGTGTGGGTGTGTTTTTCCGCATGGAATAATTTCTACAAGGTCTTGGGCGGGATCCCAGATCCCAACAGTCACTGCACCTGAGCTTGTAAATCTTTCAATTCTTCACTCTGATTTTAGATCTGGAAGTATCATTAATTCATGCAGATCAATCGAAGGTCCTTATATCGATTTGTTAGTAAAGAAACACATTGCTGCAAACCAGAAACAAGGGCAATTGGGCCATTTAACTTACATGATAGCTTAAATTCAAAAGGCCAACACAAATGTTTGGAGTGGCTTGATAAGCAAGCTCCAAATTCTGTGTTGTGTGTTTCGTTCGGATTGACAACTTCAATGACAGACGAACAAATCGAAGAGCTTGCAATTGGGTTAGAACAAAGTGAGCAGAAGTTCATCTGGGTGTTCAGACATGCAGATGAGGGATCCATTTTTTCAGAAGATGTCAAGAGAGGTGAACTGCCAGAAGGGTATGAAAAGAGAATGAAAGAAGCTCGAATGGTGGTGAGAGATTGGGCACCTCAACTACAAATTTTGGGGCACCCATCAACGGGTGGGTTCATGAGTCACTGTGGATGGAATTCATGCTTGGACAGTATTTCCATGGGAGTGCCTATAGCCACTTGGCCTATGAACTTTGACCAACCCATTAATGCTTTTCTGGTAACAAACATATTGAAGGTTAGCATTCCAGTTAATCAATGGGCACAACAGAAGGAGCTAGTGGTCGAGAGGGAGAGGTGATGGGTGTGTGTGTGAGCTGCTGGGTTTGTCCGGCGGGCGGCCAAGGCGAGATTGCCGCCCGCCGGTGGAACGAAAATATTAGGTTCTTAACCTTGCTCTGATACCATGTAAAATAAACTGATGTATTATTGATTGATTGATGGATGTTTTGATGTGTAAATTACAGATGGTGAGGTACTAATTATATAGGAGAGGATTGGGGAGTAGGTGAGTGTGTGTGGTAGGTGAGTTGAGTGGAGGTGGTAGGTGATGATATATTCTAACAATTACATTAAATTATTAGTTTACAATTGAGAATTTAAGAGACAGAGAGAGGAGAGATAGACTTATCTGCTTCTCTAGCATAGCTTGAAAATTTTAAGGTAAATTACACTCACTTTCCTTAAAATTTGAAAAAAATAAAGTTAATCTCACATTTTTTGGCAAATTAGGGATTAAGTTATTATTTCCCAACTGTGTAGCTTAGTGTGTGTTCACTCTGTAACTGTGTAGGGTTGGCATCCAAGGACGCGTACTAGCTTATCTGTAGCCCAGAACTCTATGAGTAATAATGTTGTAAAGATATATTCAATTAAGATTATTTTCTGAACAAATGACTGTACTGCTTTATGAAATGACACTGTTTACTGAATGAATGTTTGTCCTATTTGTGAACTATATTCGTGGCATCCATATCAATATACTGTTACTGAACTGTTACTACTACTGTTACAGAGATCTCTGTCGGTTCCCATGTTTGGAACCACTACTGTTTACTGATATGATGGCCATCATTGACTGCTCGGTCTGTTAAGACCTACTGTACTGCTTTGTTATTGGATGTACCACATATGACTACTTTAGTTTCTGAATGACTGTTATGGCATGGATTATGAGCCACAAACTGAATGACTGATATACTGTTTAAATGATTGTTTTCAATACTGAAAGGACATTCATTCTTAACCTCTTTACGCATATGTTATTCACTGGGCTTTAGCTCACTACTCATATATATATGTAGGTGTTCAGGCACCGGACCGTTGCTAGGAGCGTCAAGCTTAACTCTTGTTTTGTTAAGCCAACCTTTGTGCCTCACTTTGAGGTTCCAGAACTGTTCAAGCTGAGGCTGCTTGGGGTGTTTGAGTTTTTCCCCTCTTTGTTTATGTTCTGTATAGACTGAATGATGTTGTACTGTACTGTTCTAATAGGGATTAAGTCCCTGTCCTGAATGATTGTGGTACTGATTGTACATGTGTATTGAAAAGTCTTTTTTGCATACAGACTGTCACAACTCATTGGACATCTTTTAATTACTGTTTTGGCTTCTGCTAGCCCCTGTACTCTGTATTACTGTATTACTGTTAAGAAGGCCTTTGGTAATCTCGGATTACTGGCCGGTTACGGTACTAAACCCATAGGGGCGGGTTTGGGTCGTGACAGAGTGGTATCAGAACGATACTAAACCACGAGTTATACCGCACACACGTGTCCAAATGAGCTGTAAGATGTCCTAGAAAAGTACATAGGGCATTGCATGAACATTGATAAGTGTGTGTGGCCAAGACATGAACATCTGTGCTAATGTGCTAATGTGTTTAAGTATACAACTGCCTATGTTTATAATTGCCATAATTGTCTATAGTGAAATGGATAACGCAAGAACTATTGATGAATCTGAATCATCTGAGGCCAGAATGGCAAGGCTAGAGAGAACAGTGGAAATGTTGACTGAGGCCTTAAGGCTATAACAACAGAACCAACAGCCCCCACCTCCTCCAGTACAGCCAGAGCCACCTGTTAATGATGATATAATAGCTCTGACACAGAAGTTCAGTAAGATGAAACCGTCATCCTTTCAGGGAGGCCTTGAACCTTTAAAGGCCGAAGCGTAGGTGCTTGAAATAGAAAAGTTATTTGAAGTGTTTCCGTGTTCTGAAGCACACAAAGTCCTATTGGCTACCTTCACCTTACAAGAAGAGGCCAGAAGGTGGTGGATGCTAGTCCGTGACACCAACACCGTTATGACTTGGGCTCAGTTTAAGGGAGCCTTCTTTGAGAAATACTTCCCACAGTGTGTAAGGGACAAAAAGGTGACCGAATTTGAACAACTGAAACAAGGTACCATGTCCGTGGCTAAGTATGAGTCAAAGTTTACTAAACTTGCCCGATATGCACCACACATGGTGGACACTGACTACAAGAAGGCCAGGAAGTTTGAAGGCGGTCTTAATGTAGAAATTCATGGCAGAATTAATGTTTTTAAACTGTTGAAGTATGTGGATGTTCTTGATCGAACAATCATGGCTGAGTTGAACATCGAGGCATTGAAACAGACTGAAACACCATCGACCGAGTGGCATGGTAAAAGACAGGGTTTTAAGTTTAAGAAAGACCGGAACAACCCATTAAACAAAAAGCAGAATACAGGGTCAACGACTAGTTCTAGTCAAGGAAACCGTTCTATACCACCCTGCTCCAAATGTGGTAAGAATCATAAGGGGGTTTGTTATAAAATCTCTGGTGCTTGTTACAGGTGTGACAAGGTGGGCCACATGGTTAAAAATTGCTCTTCCACTTCCCAAGGCAATAGTAAAGCTGCACCAAGCGCCGCAGCATCAACTGCTCTACCAAAACCCAACCCTAAAGCGACTGGAAAAGAGCCTATGAGGCAAGGCCGAGTGTTCGCACTCGTACTGGGAGATGTACAGAATACTGAGACCGTTGTGTCAGGTATACTTTCAATTTGTGCTCAAAATGCATATGTTTTGATTGATTCGAGGTCTACACATTCATATGTATTGCATGCTTTTTCGCGAAAATTGAATAGACCATTGGAACCCATGAACTATCTGTTAGCTGTATTTTCACCTGTTGCGGGATCCATGACTTGTGCTTATATGTATCCTGCATGTGAGATTATTGTTGAAGATGCGCATCTGTATATTGATTTACTGCCATTGAATATAGATCATTTTGATGTGATATTGGGAATGGATTGGTTAACAAAATACCATGCTACCATAGATTGTGTAACAAAACAAGTTGTTTTCCGTCCACCCAGACTGCCTGAATTTGTGTTTAACGGAGTTGGAGTAGTACCTCCCCCATACCTGATTTCATCCATGAAAGCTTTTAAATTGATTAGAAAAGGATGTAAAGGGTATCTGTGTTCTGTATTGATTGTACCTACTGATGATAAAACTGATGTGAACAGTATTCCTATAGTCAGAGAATTCTCAGATATTTTTTTAGATGATCTGCCAGGGGATTTGATTGATAGGGAGATTGAGTTCACCATTGATATGACTCCGGGTACACAGCCTGTATCTAAAGCTCCGTACAGAATGACACCTACTGTAATAACCCTCATCACTGTTTACCGAATAACCACTGATTACCGTTAAACTGAAACTGATTATGACTGATAAGTGAACTGAATAAACTACTGAACTGACTGACTGAAATCTAAAATTGATTGGTAAACTGTATCTGTTTAAATGCGTTTCTATTTGTTTGACCGTTTGACTATCTGTTCATATTTTTGTGTTTAAATTGCGAATTAAAGGCCATATCGGCGGCCGAACCGGAAACCGATTAGTGTTTTATGATCATCGTGATTTATATGATTTTATGGCATATTTACCTGAAAATTGATTAGATATGATTAAATTAGATTAAAATGAGTTAAATTGCACAACTTGACTTAATTACAACCTTGCCCTACTAGTGGCCACTACCTCACACCCTTTGAGACTTGTATACACATTGAATCAACACAATTCATCAGCCATTTTCATTGTTTCGCCGACCAAGAGAGTTAGAGGGAGAGAAATTGAGTTCAAGTGAGAGTCTAGCTTGGAGACTTGGAGAATTTGTAGGAGAATTGCCTAATTGAACTTCTACTCTTATAATTGAAGACCTAGGTAAGGAAATTCAACCCCTCATTATTGTGTTTAAGTTCATTCTTGCATGGTTCATGTCTAATTAAAGAGTTAAGTCAAGAATTGGTTCATTAATGTTGAATTGGAGCTCATTCCATGCATGCATGTTTGAATTATTGAATTTGAGTTGATTCCATGGAGAATTGTCTCATGCATGCTCATGGTTATGTTAAGTTCATGTTTTCATCTTGTTGTTGGAACAATTGGCTCCTTAGAGCATCAAATTGAAGCTTTGAAATGATTTAAATTCATGCATGTTTGCATGTTCTTCATATTCATGGAAATTGGTTTGAATTGGATTTATTTGAAACACCCTTGGGCTTTGATTTCACAAATTGAGCTTTGAATCATGTTAAAGTATGAGTTTTGATGTGTTTTCTGGAAAATTTGCCCAAGAGGATCGAAATTTATGGTTCAAAACTTGGTTTTGAGCTTGAGGTTCAAATCTGGAATTTCCAGAATTTGGACTCACGCTCGAGCGGGGTGACTGGCGCTCGAGCGTGGAAATTGTGCTCCCAGCATTTTGTTCTGTTTTGAAGTCCGCTCGAGCGGAATAATTGACGCTCGAGCGGGGCATTGTGTCTCATGCTCAAGCGAGTGTCGAGCGCCCAATCGAGCGTGATTTTTGTCTATCTAGCACTTTTGACTGTTTTGCAGAATGCTCGAGCGAGTAAGTCTACGCTCGAGCGGAAACCTTTGTCTGCATATCTGCTTGAGCGGATTAACCTACGCTTGAGCGTGACCCATGTTTTCTGAAAAGTCTGAATATGCTTTTAAAGTGCATCTTTGCATCCTCATCTCATCCTAGGCATTCTTAGGCCTAGTTTAAGGCATCTTAATGAGGATATAGATATAGAACACACCAAGGCAATTAGGGATTAAGTTATTATTCTTCCCAACTGTGTAGCTTAGTGTGTGTTCAATCTGTAACTGTGTAGGGTTGGCTTTCCGAGGAGACGCTCTAGCCTTACTGTAGCCCAGAACTCTGTGAGTAACAACTGTGTAAAGATATGTTTAAAATGATTATCTTCTGAACAAGTGAACTGTACTGCTTTCTGAATTATTACTGTTAATTGAATGAATGTATGTCCTATATTCTGAACTGTATTGTGGCATCCTTAGCAACTATTGTTTACTGTTACTGTTACAGAGATCTCTGTCGGTTCCCTCGTTGGAACCACTACTGTTACTGACTGATGGCCATCATTTACTGCTCGGTCTTTTAAGACCTACTGTTTACTATACTGTTATGCTAATGGATGTACCATATATGACTGAATGACTGATATACTGAATTAATGAAATGTTTTCATTACCGTAAGGACATTCATTCTTAACCCCTTTACGCATTGTGTTATTTACTGGGCTTTAGCTCACTGCTCATATATATATGTAGATGTACAGGCACCAGACCGCAGCTAGGAGCGTCGGGGTAAACTCCTGTTTTGTCGAGCCAACCTATGTGCCTCAATGCGAGGTTCCGAGCCTGTCAAGCTAAGGCTTAGGGGTGCTTTTAATTTCCTCGTCTGTCTCTATATCTGTTTTGTACGACTGTATAGACTGTATTGTACTGAATGATTGTATATATGTACATGCTGTTTTGATATGACTGAATATATATGAATGAAAAGTCTTTTTGCATACAGATTATCACAGCTCATTGGATACTGTCTATTTACTGTTTTGGCTTCCGCCGGCCCCTGTACTCTATATTACTGTATTACTGTTAAGCAGGCCTTCGGTAATCTCGGATTACTGGCCGGTTACGGTGCTAAACCCATAGGGGCGGGTTTGGGTCGTGACACCTACCGAATTGAAAGAGTTGAAAGTTCAACTGCAGGAACTGTTAGATAAGAAGTTTATCAGGCCCAGTACTTCACCGTGGGGTGCGCTAGTCTTATTTGTGAAAAAGAAAGACGACTCACTGAGACTCTGCATTGACTATCGTGAATTAAACAAGGTAACAGTGAAAAATAAGTATCCATTGCCTCGCATTGATGATTTATTTGACCAGCTACAGGGTGCCCAAGTGTTCTCCAAAATTGACCTTAGATCTGGATACCACCAGTTGAAAGTCAAGACAGGAGACATTGAGAAGACTGCATTTCAAACGAGGTATGGACATTATGAATTCTTAGTTATGCCTTTCAGAGTTACTAATGCACCAGCTACATTTATGGACCTTATGAACCGAATTTTTAAACCGTTCCTCGATGACTTTATTGTTGTATTCATAGATGACATATTGACTTATTCTAAAAGCACGGAGGAACATGAATATCATTTGAGAATTGCCCTACAGACCCTAAGAGAACATAAACTTTATGCAAAACTAACTAAATTTGAATTTTGGCTAGACAGTGTGATGTTTTTGGGGTATGTGATCAGTAAGAATGGAATTTCAGTAGATCCACAGAAAATTGAAGTAGTAGTGAACTGGCCTAGACCGACAAATGTTACCGAAGTCCGAAGTTTTCTAGGCTTAGCCGGGTATTACAGAAGGTTTGTCAAAGACTTCTCCAAAATTTCCCTACCACTGACACAGATGACTCAGAAGGGGATATCGTTTGACTGGACCGATCAGAGGGAATCAGCTTTTCAAGAGTTGAAAACTCGCCTAGTGACTGCACCGATTCTCACCTTACCTTCAAGTACGGATGGTTATACTATATATAGTGATGCTTCTCATAACGGTTTGGGATGTGTTTTAATGCAGAATGGAAAAGTGATTGCGTATGCTTCTCGACAACTGAGACCACATGAAAAGAACTACCCGACCCATGACTTAGAACTTGTCGCAGTGGTGTTTGCACTAAAAATTTGGCGTCACTATCTTTATGGGGCGACATGTGAAGTGTATACCGATCACAAGAGTTTGAAGTACTTCTTCACACAGAAAGAACTGAACATGAGGCAGCGGAGATGGTTAGAACTGATAAAAGACTATGACCTGCAAATTTTGTACCATCCAGGAAAAACTAACACCGTTGCTAATGCACTAAGTCGAAAATCGATTGAAAATTTGGCCTGTTTACTCACCGGACAGAAAGAGTTGCTATGTGACCTTGAAAGACTTGAAATTGAGATTATTTCGCGTGAACAAGGTGGAACCTTAGCTGCTATTTCTGCTCAACCGGCACTGATTGAAGAGATTAAAGAGAAATAGCAACAGGATGACTTCTTGAAGAAGATCATCGAAGAACAGGAATCTAAACCGAGGCCGAATTTCAAATTTGCGAATAATGTGTTGAAATTTCAGGGAAGATTGTGTGTACCGAGTGATCCTGAACTGAAAAGAAGAATTCTGCAAGAGGGCCACAATTCAAAATTATCTATCCATCCAGGAAATACGAAAATGTATCAAGACTTGAAATTGAATTTCTGGTGGCCGGGAATGAAGAAAGAAATTGCTGATTTTGTGTTAAAATGTCTTCACTGGCAACAAGTTAAAGCCGAACATCAACGACCCGCAGGTTTACTGCAACCCTTACCGATACCAGAGTGGAAATGGGAACATATCACTATGGATTTTATTGTTGGGTTACCTCGCTCCAGTAAAGGTATGGATTCAATTTGGGTTATTGTTGATAAATTGACTAAATCTGCTCATTTCTTACTTGTCAAAACAATTTATAATGCGAACAAATTGACTGTAATCTATATTGATAAGATTGTGAGATTGTTAGATTGCATAGAGTGCCTGTATCCATTGTTTCTGATAGGGACTCGAAGTTTACATCGAGATTTTGGCAAAGCCTGCAAACTGCATTAGGTACTAAATTGAAACTGAGTAGTGCCTACCATCCTCAGACAGATGGTCAGTCAGAGAGAACCATCCAGACTCTGGAGGATTTACTGTGGATGTGTGTTCTTGATTTCTAGGAAAATTGGGAAAGTCATCTACCCTTAGCTGAATTTGCCTACAACAACAGCTTCCATTCAAGTATTGGTATGGCGCCTTTCGAGGCTTTATATGGCAGAAAATGTCGATCTCCAATTTGCTAGGCAGAAGTTGGAGATGGGCCTTTTCTTGGGCCCGAGATTGTACAGGAAACCACCAAAAAAGTGAAATTGATTCAACAGAGACTGAAAACCGCACAGAGCCGATAGAAAAGTTATCCGGATGTCCGAAGGCGAGACAGAGAGTACGAAGTAGGTGATCATGTTTTTGTGAAAGTGACACCGATGAAAGGGCAGACTCGTTTTGGAGTTAAAGGCAAGTTAGCGCCGAGATATGTCGGACCGTATGAGATTATTGAGAAAATTAATCCGATGGCGTATCAAGTAGCGCTTCCTCCTGAAATGGAGCATATGCATAACGTGTTCCATATTTCAATGTTGAGGGAATACCTTCGGGATCCCTTCCATGTGATTGAGCCTACCCGTGTAGTGCTAAGTGATGACTACACCTATGAAGAATGGCCTATTCAGATTGTAAACAGACGGATCAAAAAGTTGAGGAATAAAGAGATTCCGATAGTGAAAGTTGACTGGCAAAACCATGGTGGCGTGTATGCCACTTGGGAAAAGGAAGATGATATGGTCAAGAGATATCCTGAACTGTTCCCACTGAACCCTGTTTTCTTCCAAAAATGAAGGTAATTCGAGTTTGGAGGACCAAACTCTTTATAAGGATGGGAGGTTGTGACAACCCTCACCACTGCTTACTGATAACACTACTGATTAGTGCTAATCTATGATTAAGCATGTTAATTGACTGACTGACTGAATTATTAAACTGATTGATTGATTGTGCTAGTTTGAATGCAATTCTATCTGTTGACTGTTAAATTATATAACTGCAAATTGAAGGCCTTTATCGGCGGCCGAATCTGAAATTGATGATGTTTGTGCTAATTAAGATTTATATGATTTTATGGTATATTTAATGAAATGTGATTTGTATGATTAAATTAGATTAAATATTGATAAATTACAAGAGTGGCCTTATTATACAACTTTGCACTTAGTGGCCCACTTCATATCATATTTTGAGGCTTGAATTATACATTAGATACATCATTTCCTCAGCATTCCATGAGACCAAAACTGACTAGAGAGAGAGAGAGAGTTAGGAGAGCTTGGTTTCAACAAAGTTTTGCTTGGAGACTTGAAGAAATTGTAGAGAATTTGTACAATTGAGCTTATATCCTTGAGTTAAAGACCTAAGGTTAGAACTCATCTCCTTGGTTGTGAGTTTAAGTTGTGCCTTGCATGGTCTATGTTAATTTTGAAGTTATAAGCCAAGATATGGCTTAATGTGTTGAATTAGAGTTTAATTCTTGCATGCATGTATATATTTTAAAGTTTGAGGTTGTAGTTCATAAATTCCTCGCATGCATGTCCATATCTTGAGTATAGTCCATGAATTCATCTTGTTATAGAAAGAATTGGCTCATTTTTTCATGTTTTGAAAGCTTGAAGTTGATTAAATTCATGCATGTTATGTTTTACATCATGTTCATGGAATTTGTTTGAATTTGTGTCCAATTGAATTACCTTTGGGCCTTGATTTTACAAATTGAGCTTTGAATCATGTTAACTATGAATTTGCAAGTGTTTTCCAGAAAATTGGCCCAAGAGGATCGAATTTGATGCATTAAAACTTGATTTTGAGCTTGAGTTCAAATCTGGAAATTCCAGATTTTGGACTCCCGCTCGAGCGGGTAAGTGGCGCTCGAGCGGAAAATTCGTGTATCATAGCACTTTTGTTGTGTTTACAGTCCGCTCGAGCAGGTTTTGCACGCTCGAGCGAGGACTTGTGTCACACGCTCGGGCGGGTGTCGAGTGCCCATCGAGCGTGATTTTCACACATCCAGTACTTTTGCAGTCGCGTCGAGCAGGAAAGTTTACGCTCGAGCAGAGCCTTTTTTTTGCATGTCCGCTAGAGCGAGGAAACCCACGCTCGAACGGGACCTCTGTTTTTCTAAAAATTTTGAAAATATTTTTAAAATGCATCTTTGCATTCTCATTCCATTCTAGGCATTCTTGACCTAGTTTAAGGCATCTTAATGAGGATATTGATGTAGAACCACACCGAGGACAAATTAGGGATTAAGTTTATTATTCCAACTGTGTAGCTTAGTGTGTGTTCACTCTGTAACTGTGTAGGGTTCGCATCTGAGACGCGTACTAGCTTATCTGTAGCCCAGTGCTCTGTGAGTAACAATGTTGTAAAGATATGTTCAATTGAGATTATTTTCTGAACAAATGACTGTACTGCTTTATGAAATGACACTGTTTACTGAATGAATGTTTGTCCTATTTGTGAACTATATTCGTGGCATCCATATCAATATACTGTTACTGAACTGTTACTGCTACTGTTACAGAGATCTCTGTTGGTTCCCATGTTTGGAACCACTACTGTTTACTGATATGATGACCATCATTGACTGCTCGGTTTGGTAAGACCTACTGTACTGCTTTGCCATTGGATGTACCACATATGATTATTATAGTTTCTGAATGACTGTTATGGCATGAATTATGAGCCACAAACTGAATGACTGATATACTGTTTAAATGACTATTGTCAATATTGAAAGGACATTCATTCTTAACCTCTTTACGCATATGTTATTCATTGGAATTTAGCTCACTACTCATATATATATGTAGGTGTTCAGGCACCGGACCGTTGCTAGGGGCGTCAAGCTTAACTCCTGTTTTGTCAAGCCAACCTTTGTGCCTTACTTTGAGGTTCCAAAATTGTTCAAGCTGAGGCTACTTGGGGCGTTTGAGTTTTCTCCCTCTTTGTTTATGTTCTGTATAGACTGAATGATGTTGTACTGTACTGTTCTAATAGGGATTAAGTCCCTGTCCTGAATGATCGTATATATTGTACATACTGTTTTGGTACTGATTGTACATGTGTATTGAAAAGTCTTTTTTGCATACAGACTGTTACAGCTCATTGGACATCTTTTAATTACTTTTTTGGCTTCCGCCAGCCCCTGTACTCTGTATTACTGTATTACTGTTAAGAAGGCCTTTGGTAATCTTGGATTACTGGCCGGTTACGGTACTAAACCCATAGGGGTGGGTTTGGGTTGTGACACACTCTGTTTAGCACCTTGTAGTAAGGGTAAATAAGGAATACCCCAATGTGGAATTGACTAAAATGCCCAAAACCCTTACTGTGTTGATGTTTCTTTTCCCTTCAAACAAATCGGAATCGAAGAGACGTGTATGGAAATTTTAACAGTACGCCGATGTTAATAGCGTAATGTTGGGCAGGGCAGTTGAAGATTCTTTCTTGGCAATGTGAAATCCTTGTGGATTGGGACAATAGAATACGAATTTGCATTTTACCTTAAAACCTAGCAAATACGCAACCCCTTCCATGTTGATAAATCGGCACAGCGGCTGTTGTGTTTTGGAGCAGCGACCAAAAAACCTTCATAATCCGGCGGAAATGACTGTTTTTGGCAATAATGGCTCCAGGTATGTTAATCGTTTGTATACATCAACCTTTGATTTCGTTTGTGTTGGTCCGGTTGAGCTTTGCCAAAATTGTGATGTGTGTGATTTTCAGCTTACTGTAGACTATTGTGGATTTGATATAGAGTTGTTGATATGGAGGATTTTGTGAAATGCGTGCTTGTTACATATGGTAGTTTGTCAATGTTGTTGGCATGTTAAGGGTTGTGAATTTGTTGCGTTCCGTCTGATAATCTGGTAATGTTAATCTGGTAAATGTAAATGCGATGGTAATGGAATTTTGTGATCGGGTGTGTCTTGGAATTTTTTGTTAGGGGGGGGGGGAAGATGGTTTTGCTATTTTGTTGGTGGTGCATATTGTCCTGTATTTGTGGGGGTTTGTGTATGGTGTTTGTGGGGTTTTTACATTGAATGCAATAGTAATGGTGTTCAGAAGATGTGTCACTGGTGTACTAGCATATTTGAGATAGGTCATTTTGTGTGGGTGTTTTTTGTTGGCGTGTGATAAGTCGTCATGATGTGATGAAATGTGATAGACAACATTCAAATCCAAACAAAGTAATCAGATTTTGTGTATGGTTTTTTAATGAATGAACGTCGTTTGGTTAGCGTTATTGTAATTGTTGTCTGTTCTGGTTTTGCAGGAATGCATAATTATGGTTCGTTGGGTTTGTATCTAATGTAGTTCAAAATAGTTAAATTAGTGTGTTGGAAAGTGATAATGCCTTGTTTTTTTATGGTGTTGCATGTAATACGACATCGTGGTGTGGTATGCAATGGAAGGCTTAAATAATGTTGGTGTGACGTGCTAATGTTATGTGCATGTTTTAAGTTTCTTCTATGACATGGTGCGTGAAAGTATGAGTTAATTTGGTGTTTTGTTTGATGGTGGAACATGTGGTGGTGTTGATTGGTGGGGTATGTTGTACTAATGTTATGCATGACGTTTTGCGTGTGTTGTTGGTAGTTTTAGTTTGTCCCTGATAATTTGCATGTAACACATGTTTCAAGTAGCAGTGGTAGTAGGAATGGTAAATGGAACATTGGCACGAGGTCACTGCAAATGTCGACAAGGTTGGCCACGAAAAGGCAATCAAAGTTGTCATTTAAGAAACAAAAAAAAGCCAGTGATACTATTATAAAAGCTGATGTTGATTCGTCGAGGTTAATGTACCGATCCAACATATCAGGAGTGATTAGCATAGTGCTTGAATTGGAATTACGTGATGGACACATTAAACAATTGCAGAAAACCCTATTTTGGGTGATGATTGATGCTATTCGTGTTCACGAGCTTGATCCGAAATCGTTCAAGAAGTGTGATGCCACGGTATGTCGAATTATACAAACTTACAACCCCAAAGATGAGAAGTTCCACATTGGTGGAGCTAAGTTACCATTGTGGAACAACGACATCAGGTTGATATTTGGGGTACAATGTGGGAAGGAGAAGTTGGATTTGGCATAAGGCGGGAAAGGGCCTTCCGATTTCATGCAAAGACGTTGCGCAAATGTTAGTCGAATATCTTCAAAAGTTATAAAGGATTTGCTATTAGAAGCAATCTGTCGTCGTACAGAGTGTGACGAAGAAGACGTGGCAAAACTGCTATGTCTTTACATTTGTGCAAAGTTATTTTTCGCAACCACCGGTGAGCATATAGGTTGGGCCTTTGTTTATGTAATCGACAAACTGGACACGTTAAGATAGGATGACTGGACTGCAACGATTAGGAACACGTTGATTGGTTCGCTAAATAAGATACACAATAAGCTAGAGAAGGTGACTGGTCGTATCGTTGCTGGTATGTACAATACCAACGTGCCGAGCACATACATGATTCAATAAAATAAGCCTAGTCTTTTGTCATTATGCGTATATTTAATGGTTGTTTGATATTTTGATTTCAATTTCTAATTTGTGAACATTCGACCATCATCACCCCAGAACGCCCTAATGTGACACCAAGGTTTTGTCGATAGAACATTAGAGCAGCTGTGGGGAAACTGAAAGTAATAAATTTGTCGGCAGAAGGTAGCATTGAGGTATGGAATAAAATTGTTTCCATTTTTTTTTCTTTTTTCAATGCATACACTGAAGTTTATGTGTGTATTATTTTTTATTTTTCCCAGGTGCAGTGTAGGAAACTTGTTGGGGCAATTACTAAGTGTCATATTCTGAAACTGGCTGCTGTTGCGAATGAACCAAAAGAAGGTGGTAGAATTACGATGGTTGTGGATCCAGCTAACGTGTACGATGGGCGTGGGGCTTGTAGACGTCCACGAACGCCCCGGGAGGATATCCCCTCCGTTTTGTTCGTATGGGCTCACTACAGTTCAGGACTCAATGTCACGGCCCTGTATCTAATCTCGCAGAGTGCAATGTAAGACCGATGAAATCATCAAAGAGTCCAAATCTGGCAAATCGTTTTTGAAAACAGATATTTTGAAAGAAGTGCCAAACATGGATTGCTTTGCCAGATACAGAGTTGCCACCTAAATATTTTATTTTGGGAAATTTAGGAAACCCTGACTCATTGCCTAAGGTCACGTGTCCGTCATCACCAAAGTTGCCTCGGCTCGGGAACTTGGGTACGATTGGGGAAGGTCACTTCGTGAGCACCCCCGCTCGTCTGATCAAAGATCGGCCTCTACTAACCATGATATCTAGTTTTGAAAACACTATGCGTTCTTAATCCGGTTATTAGCCTAGATTTACTATGTGGTACGCACAACATATAAATATAGACTGGATCGCCTGAATTGGAACGACACATCTCATGTTTGTTTTTTAAAGCAGTTTGCTACTCGCAAGTAGGCTAAAATGTGGATTTGTCACCCTCAGGTGGGCTTAGAAAACAAGGTGATTTGCCACTATCAAGTGGGCTTAAAACACGCATTTAATGAATTGTTCCAATCCAAATAACCCATCCTTCACCCACAGGCATTCAGGCAGTTACATCATATAAGCACATAGCCTCATGGTAAGTATGCTATCATGGCAGTCACTCACACACATGCAAGGATGCTAAAGCATAAAAGCTTACCTAGTACTCCAAGTCAAAGCAGAAGCTGATTAGAAATCATGTATGATCCTAAATATACAGAAATGCCTAATGCAACACATGCAAAATGCAACTAAGATAGGTTCGGCTATTCTAAGATGGCATATGAAATGCTACAACTAATACGTATTCAACTTGGAATTGAAATACAAATGCAGGTAGTATGATGCGCCGAGCCCGGTGCATGCAATACAGATGAATGATGCAAATATGCTATCATACTGTATGCTAATTGAAACATGCCCTAATCTAACCATCATAAGCTGGTAAATAAAAGGGAGAAAGACGTGGGGTTGGAAGACATACATCACACGCACGTACACTTATTATAATTGCGCCCTCACTCAGAGGGTCCGAATAAATAATACAGTCCGAACAAATAGTACAGTCCGAATAAATACAAAACCCTAATTAATTAACAAATTAATCTAGGAAAGCAGGTAAATTGGCACGTAAATGCATGGACCGCCTCAGCTCTGTTCCAAATGATGAATGATGCATGCTCGAGTTGCCTTGCGTAGAAATCCATTACGATGCCCCGGTTTGCCTCTGTTTACAATTGTTTTCGGAAGATTGCGCGACGCTCCAGAAGGCCGCTGATTTCTGATTTACTATAACAGAGAGCAACAAAGGGGCATGGCAAAGTATTTCACATATGTATGCATGACTACTTTCAGGGAGTGTAGTCCTCGATCCTCGTGCCACCAATCACGCATATCAATGCATGATGGCCGAGGAGTCGAATTGCACGACTCAATATGAAATGAATGCACATGAAAACGCAATAAGACCTAAACTCCATCATGGGTAATCCGGAGTGTCGGCGATAGGGAATTGAGACACGTTCCGTCACTCGGAGTACGAAACGTCCCTCGTTTCCCGTGCTCGGGCTAACTCCTATCCCAAACACAATGCAAATGAGATGGCATACACAATGTGACTAACATACAACCTAGCATACGCAATGCTATGAGATGGCATACACAATGCTCGATGTAACATGGCATACACAATGCACTAGCACGCAACCTAGCATACGCAATGCTATGAATTGAAAAGGCATATACAATGTATAATGGACTTACACCAACATGAGTGGACCTCAGCCACACTCACATCAGTAGCCATACGATAGGAAATGAAACAACCGAAATGCATGCAAACGCGCACGAATGCCAAGGACCGATCCTAAGGCATAACATGCCACTCTACCAAAGCATGGCAAGTATGAAGCATGGCATTCAAACATGTAATTTTCAGTGCTGAAACATAATGCTAAATGGTCCCGAAACATGGAAATATGGCATCCGATGCATGGAATAAGTCCCGAAACTCAAAAACTAGTCCAATGCATTGAACCACAAGTATACAAAGCAAGCATTATTTGATCATGAAGTCTAAAGACAGAGTCAAGGCAGTCCCAAAACATGCACATTTCCAGTTTAAAGCATGGCCAAAAGATGCTAACATGATGGACTAAAATAGCATGCAACATTGGCTAGTAAGCATGGTTTACATGGCATGTATATGAAGCAAATGAGAACTCATCAAACCAGCCAAAAACAGTGAATAAAACATGCCAAAATATGCCCAAATAATCACTGAAATGCAGCCAATGCATGCAAAAAAAAGGGGCTTCCTTGGAAGGTCATTCAAGGGGTTGTTAAGCACATATAAGATAGACACTTAGCATGGAAAAATCAACTCTGGAAATGAGTTATGACAGCCCTAAAACTCACAAAATTGGCCCTGAAATCAGTCAAGGAAGCATACGATGAAAGGCCCCCTCAAAAGGCCTTGAGTGGAATTGTTCTACACATGCACTATAGACATAAAATATGATCAAAAGGACCCTGGACAGACCTAAGGCAGACCTTAAAAACCACAAAATTGGACCCAAAAAGTGACTTCAATGCATGAAAAATAGGGTCCCTTTGGAAGACCCAAAAGATCCCCAAACAAGACAAGGAGAGAGGGGGTCAGCCCCCTCTAATTTTGGCCCTCAAAAATGTATCAAAGCCACTGAAAATCTACTAGATTTCAGTGGCTAAGAGGCCAAACCATGGCCAATGCAAGTGCTCTAATGCATAGCCTTAATCATGAAGGGATGAAGCATGCGCAGGGGGAAGATGACTCCAAACAGAAATAGGACCTTAACAAAACTTAAAGAGGAGCTCAAAACAAGACTTTTTCCAGTTCATAACAAATCTCTAAAATGTTCACAAGTAAGGCTAAAGTATGATGCAAAAATAGCTCTAAAAGAGAGATTGAAAAAACAAGGAAGTAAATGACCTCAAACAGTAAAATTCCCTTAAACAAAGTTGAAGAAGGGCTCAAAATAAGTCGCTTTACAGTTTATAGAAAATCTCGAAAGTGCTCACAAGTAGGACCAAGATATGATGCAAAATAGGCCTACAAAGAGGGATAAAGCATGCAAGGGTGTAGGAGGCCTCAAACATAAAAGTGTTCTTAAACAAGCATGAAGAGAAGATCAAAATAAGACTATTTTCAGTTTATACCAAGGCTCAAAAATTCTTGCAAATGGAGCTAAGGTATAGGGCAAAATAATGCAAAAATGGGAGAAATGAGGACTTACCCTTGAAGAGCTGACCTCCAACAACTTTTGGACCAAGTTGGTGAGCTTTCAACCTCTGCAAATGGCTTCCAAGGTGTTGGAATGGACAATGGAGGTGTGGTGCTAAGGGTTGTAGTGTAAATGGACCAAGAAAGTTAGGGTTTGGGAGCTTAGAATAGTGACAATGGAAGAGGGAGGTTATGTGCCTTGGCCAAAAATGTCTAACCCTTAGATATGAAGAGGAGGGCCTCTCTTATAGAGAAGAGAGGCCAAAGCTTCTCTTGGAAGCTTCAAAAATCCTCCATACACGTGTATGGAGGATGCACCAAATGGTCTCCAGCTGGCACAGTTGGATTACACTCAGAAAAAAGCAAAAAGCAAGAAGCAGGCCGGCCAGTTCAAGTGGCCGGCCAGCCACCCCCCCGGTCGGCCGACCAGGGGTCAAAAGGGTCAACAAAAATTACTGGTCAGCCTACCTAGAAAGGTGGCCTCCCAGATGAGTAGAATACAGCTGTGTGGAGAAAAACCCAAAAAAGTGACCTAAGAGAGAGAAAAGCTAGCTTTTAAGCAAGGTTCAAAAGGGTCAAGATGAATTTCTGGCCGGCCTACCCATATTGGTGGCCTCCCAGATGAGCACAACACAATGGTAGTATAAAAAGCCAGAAAATGTGGCTCAAAAGTGAGAAAAACCAGCTTTCTGTCAGACAAATCGGCTTTTGGAGAGAGAAAAAAAGGAAACTGGCTTTTCAGGGGAAAAGGTGGCCGGCCACCATCCTACCACCTCCCTAGCAATGAAAATAGGGTCTCTACCAAAAATGGACCAAAACGGATGCAAAACGATGGTTCGGGTACCAAAACGCGCGGTCCTAGGCCCCGAAAATAGGCTATTAGGCACCGGAAGTGGCGTATGACCACGAAGGTGGTCTCCTGGGCCACAGTGTCCCTCTAAAGGGAGGAAATAAGGTGTGTGACAAAAACTGGAGCAAATAGAGGTAGTTAAGTGGTCCTGAACCGAGGCACACGGCCGACGGCTTCGAAAACCGGAAACTGGGCTCCAAACTGGAAAAAATGGCCTACAACCACGAAACGTAGCCTACGGCCACTGAGAGATGGTCTACGAGACCTCTCCCTCCCTTCGGGAAGAGGAAACAGAGAAAACAGGACCTGGTTTGCAAACCGAGACAAAGCATAAAAGAGCCCCAAAGTCCGGAGGCAAGGCTTGCAGCCGAGACTCTGAAACCTCAGAACGAGCACAATATGCAACATCACCGAACGCTCAACTGGTGACGTCTGAGTCTTAAGGTCAGTCAAAAATGGGGTGTCTACAGGGCTGTTGTTGAGACAAATGATGTGGGTAGCATGGAGCCAAGCTTCAATTGTTGGCAACCGGATACACCGAATGGTGGTACCATCAAAATGGAAAGGGGATATGATTATAAGAATAAGAATACTGGTACACCAACCAGCAAGGAAAAAATGGGTAGTAAGATGGTGGCAGGTGGAGAAGTGTGGCCAATATTGTTCCCGGATCTTCTAAACCTGTCCAGCACATCGGATGGTGAAGCCCTTGGTGAAGAACCAGGGGGGGTGAATGACGAGTTAAGAACTTGTAACGTCAGAATTACTGAGTTGGAGAGTGAAATCAAGAGTAAAGACGCACGGGTACGTGAACTGGAACATCGTGTCAAAACGATAGAGAAACTCCTCGGGAGGCATGCTGCTAATTTTTTTGTAGACTTAAATAGTGTGATTGTCAAGAAGGATTCTGAAATTGCTCGATTCAGTAAGCTGGTTGATCGATTGGAGTCAAATATAAGCAATTTGGAGGATAGTCTTGATGATCTTGAGGTGCACGAAATCACGCAATGTGTTGTCAATGATGGATCCAATCAGCGAACACCGAGTAACAGACTTTTAGGGAAAGTGAGTGGTTCTGGCAACGTGACGAGTGGCGAAAGTGCGCAGCAGTCTGTATGTCATGCAAGCTAAACCAAAGACGTTGGCATCACCGAATTAGAAATTGTTGAGAACGAAACTGGGATTGAAGATTTGACGGTCGACTTTGCCTATGAGAATGTACGTTCGACTATGGCAGGGGTGGAGGGTAGCTGCAGTCCCCGAAATGCACAGTCAGTGTTAGGTGGAAATGTAAATGTTGGCGCAACTGTCGCCGGCGTACAAGCTGGTTATGAACACATTACTGCTGCGACAAATTCTAGGCCGAAAATGACGTCACTGGTTAAACGGGTGAAGAACAAGGCAAGAAGGAATTTAAGTTGTCTAACTACAAATATCTTGGCATATTTGGATGACCACAAGTAAGTGCCAATGTGAGACTAGGTAAATTGTTTGAGCCCGGGGTGATTTACAGTGTTGAGGACGTCGAGGTGGAGCGTAAAACCTGGCATGGTTTTGGTATGAATAGAAGGCACACTGTGTGGAACATGTTAAAGGATGAAAATAGGCAACTACTAGAGAGAATGTACAGTTTAGAAGGGGATGGGTAAGTTGTTCGTAAGGAATATTGTACTCTTTTACATGTAGAAGTTGTAAATGCTGTATTATAGTGGTTGTTAAATTTGATTTATGATGTGTAGGTTAATAGTATAGGACGGTGGACACAATGGAATACGAGTGCATTTCACAGACATCAAAGATTTGGTGCAGTAGAACTCCATCCATGGGAATGTAAGCTGGTCTCGTATAATTTACCATTGAAGATTTTTTTTTTTTTTTTAAAAAAACCTCTCATACACATGTAAACATTGTTTCATTCGTATCGTGGTTGTGACGAAATGACAAATATATTTAATAACACACCATTACAAATATGTAAATGCATGCACTCCCACTTGATGGAAACAAAATGCTAGTAGCACATAGTGGACATAAATTTACAAATTGTTATTACTAGTGCACTGGAATAGTAATGGGTAACATATGGTGTAGGTAATCGATGCATACGCTGATATGTTGACTGAAATGCATAAGATGGTGTGTGGAAGACCAGAATATGGAATATGTGGGCACAACATACATTTACACTAGTGTGTGTTCGGCATGTATCACGACTATAGCTTGTTTACAAGAAATCTAAAAATAATATTTGTTGTAATGAAATCTGATATGGCTGGGTTGGTTTTGGACAATTGTACAAGATATGATGCGAAACAGTAACGCTATATCATGAACGAAGTACTTGAACGTACACATGAAGACTGCGCGAGGTTGCAAATACACACTTTTCCCGATCTACAATGCCAACCATTGGACAGTCATGGCATACAATTCAGAAAGTGGGAATTGGAAACATCACAACTCCATGAGGCCAAGACGTGGAGTGCCTAATCAGCATTATAATGAGGCTCTAAAAGTTGTAAGTACAGCAATACCAGTAATAGTTTGTATATGAATGCTTGTCGAATTGTAGTGGTGGTGCAATGGTAGTTTATCAATCTTAGTTTTGTATGTGCATGGTTGACGAATTGTAATTTTGGAAGTTTTAATGTTAACCCGTATGCAGCTAAACTAACATGTGAAAAATCAATAGAAACAATGAGTGGCCGACCAGCACAACAAATTCATGAAACCAAGAGTTACAGCTGAGGGCGTTAGGGCAGACTTTTTTTATGGCACTTTTGTATCTGTTGTGGATTGTCTGCAAAAAGTTCCAGAGTCGTAAGTAATGTTTATATTAGATTGAGTTAATTGTTTTGATAATGTATTGAGTAAGTGACGTTGGTATCGATGTTTGTGAGTGCAGGTCGGATTGCAAAATTTTCGTGTGCTTCATTATCAGGCAATACATTTGTGGGGCAGAAGTCAACACTACCATGAACGGTCTCACACCAACTGGCCTACGTGCTGCGATGGTGGACATGTTCTTCAATGACCCAGGCAGAGGACTCCGTGGGAGGACATTGTAAGAGGTGTTCACGTTACTCATTCCAGAAGGTGCAACAACATGATTACGATGTTTTATTTTTGAAGTTTTATGGACGTACATAAATGTTCTGTTAATTTGTGAAAACAGAACATTAGGACAGAAAAACTGGTTGGGTAGTTGTCCTATGTTACTTTATTGTCATGCTAAAGGTTATTCTTTACATGGCTACTAGTACGTCAATGTCCTTCCGTTACCGTATTCTTGAGATGTGATGGTAATGTCCGAGTAATGTAAATAGTATGTTACATTTTAATGTGCATGTGCAGAACATTATTTTTTAATGCCATATGGACCTTTGTATGCAAATATGGTATGATCTATACAAAAGTTAACATGTCGACAGTAAGTTTGGGAAACCTGTTTTGCCACCATGGGATTAAGCGTGGTTTGATCTATACGGAAGTTGACATGCAAAGACAATACGCACGTCGGCCACATGTTTAATATGGCATGACAGTAGATTAATTTGCCATTGACATTTTAATTATAATTATAGAGACACTATTTCACCGTAACATAATATTACATTAGCATTTGAATTATTTAAAACTGTGGGTTTTGGATTCATGTTTTGTATGATGTACACAGATTTGCAAACAAACACCCAAACATAAAATTCCATTGCCATTCCAATTATTTGAAACAGTGGGTTTTGGGTTAATGTTTGGTATGATGTGCATAGATTTGAAAACAAACGACACCCATTTGTGTTACGGTACAGCTACATGAAAGTGATGCCATAATGTAATGACCACGATAGTTGGGTGTTAAAGGTGCAGTGTGTGATTGTTTAACAGTGGAAACTGAAATGATAGCTGGGTCAGAGAAAAGTATATATCCTACCAAATTGATTAAACCTATAACAGAAAGTAAATGACTAATTAAAAACAATGTGGAAAACAGTTCGAAAAACAAAATACGTTAATCCAACATAACCACAGTTTGTCGGAAAAAAAATTAAATCATATGGCAGACTGTCTATAACGGCTCTTTGCATGTCTTCCTATTGTGATTGCCCAATTTTCCGCAATGCCCGCAACGCATACGTTGCACTACCTCACCCTTAGACGAAATTCTTTTCCATTTGGGCCTACCGGGAGGACGCTTGACCATCAGCGGTGCTATTAAATAGTTAGTTGGGTTAAACGTCGGCCTCTCCACTGTTGGGATGGGATATATTGTTCTGCTATAAATAGCTCGAAATGTATCGATGTAGAATGCATAGTCTATCGAATCGTAAATGTTTCTTCCACAATTACGGAATGCAACGACAGTATGGGAACACGGGAACCTATTTATTAGCCACTGAAAACAAGAACATGTCTGCTTGACGACATCAACCAACACCGATGGATGGGAGTGAACCTCGTACACATCATCATTAGCCTGGCTCACACACCATGCCTTGTTGTCGTTATAGGCCGTCACTAATTTTTTCTCCATTTTAGGGCATATTACACCGGCCCATTTAGTGCATTTAACTCTGCGTTCTGACATCTGCTCCATTATTTGACTCCTTATCATATCAACCAATCTAGTAATAGAAAGAATATGGGCCTCGCCTACCCAATTGTTGAAAGATTCAGCAGCGTTTGAGCACATCTTCTCGTACCGTCGGCCCCTAAAAAATAACCAAAGCAACGTGTATGAAGATCATCAATGATAACGACAATAAAACATACTACAAAAAAACATGCGGAAATTGAAATTACGCCATAACCCATTAAGCGGATCATGAAGTACCTGAAATACGTATTAGACTAGTGTTTTGGGTGCAAGTCATTCATAAAATCTTCAATCACAGCTGGGTTGGACTTCTTCAATACCTCCAATTTCTCATTAAAACAAGTAACAGTGGGCGCGTAGGCACATTCTCGTAACTTGCGCATCAACCCAATTTTGTGCAATGCATTAACATATTTCATTCAATCCCTCAAGTTCATTTGGAGATTCAACAAACAATATGCATGATGTGCCGAAGGGAAAATTATTGGCATAGACTATAATAATCCGACGTGACGGTCAGATACGAAAGTTAATGTCCGCCCGCTCCCAACAACTTCTTTCAAATTACACAGAAACCGTTCCCAATTGGCTAAATTCTCGGAATCAACAATAGCAAAGGCTACCGGAAACAATCCTAGGACCAAACATGCAACATAAATAGTTTGCCATGTGTAAAGTTGTACAACCATCCACACAAAATAAGTACGACAGATTTTGAAAAAGCAAAATGAATAAGCCTACCATTGTGTTTTACATTATTGTACAGTTCAATTTGAGGACATCCAATGTTGATTTTTTTTTTTTTTATAAAAAAACTCATTTGGAACATATGAAAATGGAAGTAGCTGTTTACTAGTACATGCAGAAAATGTGAAATAAGAGGACACACTATTACCTTGATTGGCGTCTTTGGCAGTAGCCTCAAGCAAATTACCTTTAAACCTACCTTTCAAAAACGTTCCATCCAAGAATAGCAAAGGCCGACAATGATTGAACCCATCTATACAAGCGCAGAATGATATGAAATACCTAACAAACCTCCGGGTTTTCTGGTCAAACTCAAGGTTAATGTAACTGTTTGGGTTTTTTTTGCATAACGGAATCGTTATACCACCTGAGTTGGTCAAAGGACATAGCGTGATCCCTGTACACTTCGCCTCTCGCTTTCTCAACACCCAACCATGCCACTCGGTAACTAATGTCCAAACCATACTCATTTTTCAAATCAAACACAACATCAGTAGAGCGCATCAATGGCTGATCGCGCATCCAATCCGCAATAATAGTAAACACCAAATCAGACCTCGAACGAGGGTTCCTACGTACAGCAGCCCCACAAGTATGCACACTATCGAACCTCTTACTACATAACACCCCATTTAACGGTAACATCCTCGCATGAACTGACCACGAACAATCTGTTGCCGCCGCAAACTTACACACTACTGTAATTCGAACGGAATCATTTTTACCATACTTGAGTTGAAATCCACATTCCATGGCATACTTACATAGAACTTCACAGAATTTAGTTGCTCCACCATCAAAACATTGTCCCACATGGCGAATCCCATACGCCCATTACGCTGACAAAAACATCTTCGATCTGTTTGGACAGTATATTGGTAACAAATCCATCTGGTCATCCACGCAACCATTCCTACTAGCATCCCGGGAAATTCCCCCATCCTTCGTGGAATCCAGCACACCACAATTACCCCCCACACCAACATTACGTTTCTGAATGAGGACCTCAATGTGGTTTATCCCAAACGACTTAGCAAGGCATAACATGTTTTGAATATCGTCGTCATTATCCACCTTAAACTTCTTATACCCGGGAATATCGAACAACAAACACACCGCCCTTAGTACCAGTCCATCGAACTTCCCACAAATATCAACAACAATTTGTACGAATGACGAATCCTGATGCAACCGAATAACGACATTGACTAAACCATAAGAACACACCAACAATATCCCTCCGTCCATACCTGTGAACATTTGTTGAACCCATTACTATGGCAACATACCTAGGAAAAACATAATAGAACACTTATTCTTTACGTGAAATTGGTGTAATTAATCGAAGCCATCCCACTGACAAATCATAGAAATGGGGAAAAATAAAAAATAAAAATAAAAAAAATAACCACACACCTGTTTGGATGCCTTAACCACAGTGGTCCAAACACAGCAAGACAACACCTTCAACTGTACAGTTACAGTGCGACGAAAAACGGTGCTCACCGGAAAAAATGACGCCCACCACCGGGAAAAATGACGCCCACCATTTTCTATCTCCAAAAAACAATGAAAACAATGTTAATCAATAAAAAAAAACCCCCCAATATGTTAACATAGAGAAAAATGACGCACACCACCAGAAAAAACGGTGCTCACCGTTTTCTGTCTCCCAAAAAACAATGAAAACAATGTTAATCAATAATAAATCCCCATAATACGTTAACATTACCTAACCAAAATGAAAACATAATCAAATGTTTAAGGAAACAATCATGCAAAGGGTATTGATGTAAAAACAAATGGAATCAAATCACACCCTCAAAAATCTGCCAACAAAATATGACTAAATGGTATACAAAAAAACTTTAAAGACTAAATGGTTTAACTTTTCTCTGGATAGGATTTATGGGTAATTTTTCCGTATTATTTATAACCAAAAAATTTACCAAACAAGTTTTTATGATAATTTTTAAAATTTTTGTTAATATAAACTGAAAACAAAATAATTACCAAACAAAGCCTTAGTAACTAGTTTAAATTTCGAAATAATTCTTTCACATGATTAGTAAATTTAAAGTTCGATGGAAATAATTTTAAACCTAGGATGTTTAAAATACTTGTTTTTAATTCATAGTACCATCGGACTTTAATTTATGTGCAGTCCATCACAACCTTACAAGCAAGGTTTTAAAAAAAGGTCGCAACCGGTACATAACACCGTTACGTAACGGTTATGGTGGTTACCGCCACCCGTTATGACCGCTTTTGCAATATGATTGAGATTCACAGGTGTGTCGGCCGTAGCAGTTGTCGTAAAGGTCGTAACGGCGTCGTAATAGCCGTAACGGCCTGTTACGCACCATTACGTAACGATTCCGAACTGCTTCTTTCGAAAAAACACAAAAAAAAAGAGCTGAAAATGGGGGAAGAGGGATAGAGAGAAGAGGGAAGATAAAGAGAGAAGATGGAGGACCAAGAGATAAAGAGAGAAGAAGGAAGATGAAGAACATATTATTGATTTATTGAAACTGTAAGACCTATACTATTCTATTCAGCTGCTATCACTCAACCATTTTGTTTATGTATGTCTATCTATATATTGTTTGAAAATAATAATAATAATAAGTGTGGTCATTATCTATTTGGCTTGGTTAAAATATGTATACATATATATTTAAGCTCTTATTTATTTTCTTACTTTTATCATTGTTTATCTTATATATAATAGTTAGTAATTGATTTTTTGTATAATATAAAGTCATTAATTATTAAAATAAAATGTAAAAAACTCAGTTTATAGTGATTTAAAAATTTGAAATATATTGGATCATATTTAAAAATTTACAAAAATTGATCAATATTTATTTTAAACTCAATAAATATAATCATGGAAAAAAAGGGTCTGGCTTTGGTCCAGTCCGCCATCGGACTGGACCGTGCTGTTGGGCCCGTAGGGGCCCACCGCAGGTCTTGTTTTGAAAATCTGAACCGTTCAATGTGTAGAACTCGTCGAGTACTATATGCCTGTGAAAAATCACGTTGATCGGATATTAATAACTATGTAATCAAATCAGTTTTGTATAAAAAAAAATGGACGGTGAATAAATTAACGGTTGATAAAAAACTATTTTGATCACATAGCTATCGATATCCGATCAACGTGATTTTTCACAGGCATATAGTACTCGACGAGTTCTACACATTGAACGGTTCATATTTTTAAAACAGGACCTGTGGTGGGCCCCCACGGGCCCAACAACACGGTCCAGTCTGATGGTGGACTGGACCAAAGCCAGGTCTGAAAAAAAAATATGCGTATTGGTAAGTTTTTTTCAAATTGTATGAAAAATAAAAAAATTCACGGTTTCGGTTACCGCAACAGTTACGCTACGACCTTTACACTCCACAATTGCAACTGCACTACCGCTACCGTTATGACGACCGCAACCGCTTTTCACAACCTTACTTACAAGTATTAATGGATTCAGGTGGGCTTGAGAGGCCGTCAGGCCCATGTGCAGTGGCTAAAGGCTTGAGAAGGCTTAGGGTGTACTGTAAGTTATGCTGTTCGTTGTTATGCAAGATATCTATTCGAACTATTCTAAAAAATTGTCATATACCATGAAATTGTGCCCGAATTTTAAAACGAAAATGGATCTGATGATGTATAGATTTAAAATTTGGATGCGAGTTACACTTAAAATGCAGTAATTCTACGGGTTCAGAAACTTCTTTCTAAAAAATTACCTAAACTCCAGTTGGCATGCCTCGTCACAACTGAGGGGCCCGTCTTCCGTCGCCATTCGCTAGAAGCCTCCTTCCATTGTCGAACTAAATGGCCGTTCGGGATTGGCTTTTTTAATTAATACATCTAGAAAATTGTTAAAAAATTTCATTTTGTGAGAAAAAAAAAAAAGTTAATGTTACATTTGATATTTTTAGCCCTTTTAGCAAAACTTGTGTTTTTTTTGGGTACTGCCAGACACCCTGTAAGAAGAAATGTCATCCCGGGTCCGGAATACCAACTGCTAAGGTTTGTATAATGTAAAATTCATTATTCTTTCTTCAAAATAGGTTTTCATGGTTGATCCCAGGTCAGGAATACTGACCTTTTTTATTCTTTTTTTTTAATAATTTTTTATAGCTTTTCTTACTATGTTCCTTATGATATATATATATATATATATATATATTTGCTTGGTGACTTGTTATCCCTTTCTTTTAATTAATGTTTTTTGAATGTTACAAATTGGGCTAGATTAAAGATAATATTGATCAGAACCCAAACCCAATCCATAGCTCACATGGTACTCACTTGAGAATTCAAAAGCCCAATCCATAGCTCACTGTAGCCACATCAGCATTAAATAATAAAACAAAAATAAAAACCTTATTGGAAAATAATTAATTAATTAATTATTGGTCACATAAAAATTATGTCCCCACAGGTAGTAAATTGTGAATAAATTTATTATGTGACGATTTCAAATATGTGAAAACTCAACATGTTTTTTGCTATAACATTATCAATATACTAAAATTATTTTAATTTATTATTTATGAAGTTTAAATTGCTAGATTTATTGAAAATAAATTATATTAAAATAGATGTATTTCTTTTATATAATTTGAAAATTTTAAGTTTTCAAATGTTTACCCTAACAAAAATTCCTAAACCTGTCAGGAAACTTTTTTTCTATTTTCTTTTTTATAATTGGACATTTACTGTTGTGAAATATTGAGATTTTCTATAATTCAAAAGAACCTTTTCTTCTCTTTTCTTTTCTTTTCTTTTCTTTTTTCCCCCAAAAGTTGCCAAAATTTATCACTTCTCACGAACTAAAGTACAATAGGTTAAATTTTCACTACAATACCATATCAAAGAGTCAAAAAAAAGAAAAGAAAAAAAAAGTGTTATTCTTGGTTAAGTATATTACTAATGTCTATAAAGATATTTAAAAAAGTGTCAAATTAATTGAAGTTGTCGTCAAATAACTGTATTAGAACTGTATATATAGGCGATGTTTGATACTCCTTATAAAGAGGAGGGGGATTGTTAACTTTAATATCATGATTCATGACCTATATTTCTTTTGGGTTTGCTATAAAGTATTTGATTGGAAAAATAAATAAATAAAATAAAATAATAATTGACATGGGTAAATTCATAAAGATTATAGTCTACCATTTAGGGCCCAATACACAATTCAAATGCTAAGGCCCAGCACTGCAGAAGCCCCACATAGCAATAAGAACCAATGACATCAAGACACATGTCAAGAGAAGGGCAAGCCACATAAGCAGACAAAGATCTGCAAAGTTATTGCCACGGCACATCGCGATTAATGAAGCCCCTTACCGCATTTATTGGGATAACCCATCTCTGTCGGGACAGAACGCCTTCACCATGAACAAGGTAAGTTAGAGTATAGACTTTCGACCAAGGTGATAGGTCAGAAGGGACAACGAAATGATTACCAGAGGATATAAGCAGACGTCGAAGACATGAAAAAGGTTAAGCTTTTCTATCTCTAATCTATCTACACGTTCCACTTCTCTCTCTAACTTGCTCGTCGGAGGGTTCGCCGGGGTACTCCCCGTTCCCCGTTGAAGTCTTGTGCAAATCTTCTGGTGGGCTTGGTCATTCGAACATAAGCTTGAGGAGCGTGGATCAGCCTGACCCATTCCATTTGGAACCCGCTGTATCATCAGCTAGCGCCGTCTGTGGGAAAGGTTTTGTTCCGCGCGCCAGTTGTGCTCATTGTCGCCGGAGACCCTCTCCCAATAACCTCCTCCTACCACCTGTGAAGGTGGATGGTCATAACTAGAGCTATGGCTTCTCACCCTAATGTTCCCGATCATCAAGCCGACCCTCCCAATCAAAATAACCCACCACAGTATTTCACCGAGCTCACCAACAGCATTAACCGCTTCGTCGAGCAAAACTAAGCCCTGATTAATGCTCTACTCCAAAGAAACCTTCCTATGCCCCTTCCACCACCTCCAGATATTCCACCCAACCAAGAACGAGCCCCGAGCCATACTACCCTGCAGCCTAACCCACCCAACTCGGAAGGCTTGCGAGCTCCCCTCCCGGATATAAACCTGCTACCTCGGGCCCCGCATCCATCAGTCCTGGTACCAACCCCCGAGGGAGAGGCTAGTAGCATCCAGCCTCCGCTCCCCTTCGGTGGTGACAACATTCCTCTCTGGGATGCAGAACTCCGAGCCATGAAGTCCAGCACCAAGAAGTCATGCAGAACATACAGTATATACCATCCACCAAGGCCAACTTGCCATTCGTTGCTTCCATCCGGGACAAACCTCTACCCCCCAAGTTTAAAATGCCCACCATCGACTCTTTCGACAGTACAACGGACCCAGTCGATCACTTGGAGACCTACAGAACCCTCATGATCCTCCATGCATTTCCCGACGAGATCATGCGTCGGGCTTTTCCCGTAACACTCAATGGGGTGGCTCGACTTTGGTTTAGTCAACTGCCAGCAGACTCTGTCTCCACTTTTCAGCACCTCAGTGACTCATTCCTCAGCCATTTCATTGGAGCCCAGCGCCAGCGACGATCAGCAACCCAACTCTTCAATATCCGTCAGACCGAGGGGGATTGGCTGCGCAGTTTCATTACCCGCTTTAACACCGAAGCCTTGCAGGTAGCGGAAAACGATGACAAGGTCATCCTTACGGGTTTCATGGCTAGTCTACGGTCACCAGATTTCTGTTTTCCCTCTCGAAAAACCCCCCGACCTCCATGGAAACCCTACTTTCCAAAGCCCAAAAAATACATGAATGCCGAAGATTCCCTAACCACCCGACAAGACCCAATAGCCAAAAACCCGACCCCCAGAGAGAAGAGAAAGGACTCAGAAACCAGAAATACCCAGTACACTCACCAAACACCACAGTACAATGACCAACCACCCCGAGTCGACCGGTCGGTGTCAGCCGAACCGCCCGGCCGGTTCGAAAGATACACAGCCCTCAACTCCCCCATGGAACAAGTCTTGAACCAGATTCAGCGAGATTATCCCCTCAAATGGCCCCAACCGTCGCGGTCTCCTTCCAACCGGCGAGACTAGTCCAAATGTTGCCCTTCTACCAGGACCACGACCATAACACCAAAGAGTGTGTTAACCTCAAAGACCAGGTCGAGGGCTTGATTTGTCAGGGGCATCCCAATCGGTTCACTGAAGCTCGCCCCCAGTAGAGGCAAAGGACTGAACCCATCACGAACAACCGCCGCTGCACTTCTCCACGACAACCAGTACAACCCACACTCCAGAGAGAACGAGTTCCAGAGGAAACGGGTCGGGCTGATCCACGCTCCTCAAGCCTATGTCCGAATGACCAAGCCCACCAGAAGACCTGCACAAGAGTTCAACGGGGACGGGGAGTCCCCGGCGAACCCTTCGA
Organism: Camellia sinensis; assembly: GCF_004153795.1. NCBI lineage: Eukaryota > Viridiplantae > Streptophyta > Magnoliopsida > Ericales > Theaceae > Camellia > Camellia sinensis. The sequence continues at coordinate 956,184 of NW_021024569.1, read as the reverse complement.
CGAGCAAGTTAGAGAGAGAAGTGGAACGTGTAGATAGATTAGATATAAAAAAACTTAACCTTCTTCATGTCTTCGACGTCTGCTTATATTCTCTGGTAATCATTTCGTTGTCCCTTCCGACCTATCACCTTGGCCGAAAGTCTATGCTCTAGCTTACCTTGTTCATGGTGAAGGCGTTCTGTCCTGACGGAGAGGGGTTATCGCAATAAATGCTATAAGAGGCTTCATTAATGGCGATGTGCCGTGGCAATAACTTTGTAGATCTTTGTTTGCTTATGTGGCTTGCCCTTCTCTTGACATGTGTCTTGATGTCATTGGTTCTTATTGATATGTGGGGCTTCGGCAGTGTTGGGCCTTAGTTTTTGAGTTGTGTATTGGGCCCTAAATGGTGGGCTATAGTCTTTATGGGCTTACCCATGTTAGTAGTCCTCCATTCCCAAGTACAGCTTTAGTCCAACAAAGGGAATAATTAAGAAAATGAGGGTTGTGAGAGACCGGTAGGGTGAAGGTCGACCGAGAGGAGTGACCAACCATAAGGAGGACCGACCGCGAAGGGTGGCCGAGTGGAGTGACCGATCATAAGGAGGGCCGACTGCGAAGGGTGGGCGAGTAGAGGGACCGATCATGAGGAGGGCTGACCGCGAAGGATGGCCGAGTAGAGTGACGGATCATGAGGTGGGCCGACCGTGAAGGGTGGCTGAGTGGAGTCACCGATCATGAGAAGGGCAGACTGCGAAGGGTGGCTGAGTGGAGGGACCGATCATGAGGAGGGCCAACCGCGAAGGGTAGCCGAGTGGAGGGATCGATCATGAGGAGGGCCGACTGTGAAGGGTGGATGAGGTGGCGCGGGGCTCGAGAGACGGCGTGGTATGTGTTTGAAGTGAAGTGGAATAGACAGGGAAGGGGAAAGGGGGCAGTGGGTCGTGGTCGTACACGTGGCCGAATCTCGTAGTGGGGGAGGTTAGGCGTTGGGCAAGAAGTGAAACGATAGGTCATTATAGGCTGTTGAAAAGACAGTTTTGGCAGATTTTTAAAAATTTTCAAACTGGCGAAAATTAATTGTGACCCTTGGAATACAGGCAAGCTGCGGGCCTTTGGTATTATACGCTTTACCTACCTTTTTGTAAAAAATCAAAACATTCTAAGTGTGAACTCCTTTGTTGCTAGCGATACACCCCTGCAGCACTTTGTGAATTTTCTTGAGCCCGTATTCGAGGCTATTCGCAAACACATAAGAGAGATGGCCCAAGAGGAAGCAACAAACGCAAGGGTTGATCCACTAGGCGACGACGATGTGGTGGGTTTGGCAGAACAATACCGTACGAAGTGTAGGGGGGGAGGGAGCGAGTCAAGCGATGAGGGCTCGTCCCAAGACAATAATCTCGGTTGCGAGGCCTATTAGTCAAGTGGAGCCAAACCATTGGCACACCAAACCAGATAGATCCGTACTGACAGCAAAGGAGTTGGAGGAAATAAGGAAAAGTATCAAATACCCTCAGAGATAGGGCTAAGATTGCCACAACCACGGAAAGGGCATCAGATGTGTGGTCGGGCGAATTTAGCCTCTACGAAGAAGCATTGCGATGAGGGTTGAGGCTACCCCTCCCTCAGGTTGTGGTGGTCGTGCTAAGCAAGCTAGAGGCGGTGCCAGGGCAACTGATGCCGAACGCCTAGAAAATAGTAATGGCGTGCGCGAGTGCTTGGCCGCAGGCGACCGGAGGGACGGCGATGACAGCAGAGGAGTTCTTCTTCTACTACAAGGCCTCCGATCAGCAGGAGACCTGGGTGACGTTGCAAGCGATGGCAGGGAGAGGTCTGGTGGCAGGTCTTCCATTGTCGGTGAAGGGGTGGAGACCGAGATGGTTCTTTGTGACAGAGAACGGTGGGGTTGGGGCGCGCACCACATGGAAGGTCCCCACTAAATCAGTCGAACCTAAGTTGGGCGGGGAGGTTGAAGACTGAGTGAAGAAAGTGAGGGAATGGTGGGAAGAGAAAGGGCTAAGGTGGGATGAGCTGGTCCTGCCTTCGACGTTGTTCAACCTGAAATTGGGACTGCAACCGTTGGGGGAAGACCCAGCAAGGGAGGAGCTAGAAACGCAGAGGAAGGCAGAGGAAGAGGAGAAGGAGGAGATTGTTCGCCTGAACGGACAATTATAAAGAGGCACAACTTGGGTCTGCTCCGAAATCGATCGCCAAGGAGCAAATTCGACTGCGCCCGAAGCCACTGGAGAAGAAAGATCTGGGGGACTTTGAGCCACGACCACCCCTAGTGGATCCTCTGAAGGAGAGGAACAAAAAGGAGATGGAGGCTTTGAAGAAGAAAAAGAGGGTAAGGGAGAGCGCGGGGGAGCCCGCCGTGAAGAGGAGAAAGGAGGTGATGGCGGAGAAGACCCCCAAAGTGGGGTTGGGGGAAGCAAGGAGGATGGAGAGTGGGGCGACTGGTCAAGGGGGCCAAGGAGGAGAAAAGCCCGTGAGTGCCATGGGCCCCAAGATGCAAGTAGAGAGTGGATCAGTTGGCCCTGAGGAGGGGGTGGAGCAGTAGCCCGAGGGGGTTCCTGCGCCCCAATGAGAGGGGGTCAGGCTGACGACTGCCATCTATCATGCTCCAGCAGCGTCTGGGCGACTGGAGGGAGAAAGAGGCCCAGCCAGGACAACTGTAGATCGCCTTTTAGGGGTAGTGGGAGAAACGACCGTAAGCTCTGTGGCCAGTTTTACTGAGGCTGAGCTGCTAAGGGGTCTGTGTTCCGCCCAAATGGAGGCCACTGCCTTAGCAGGAGCCCTATTGAGAAAGGTGGCGGCTACCAAAGGCGAAGTGGGGCCACTGAAGGTAAAGTTGGAGGAGGCGAAGGCCCAACTTGAAAGTTTGAGGAGAGAAACTGCTAGATGGAGGAAGACCGCGTGAAGTGTGTGCGCTAGGGGGTTAAAAGAGGCCCAGAAGGCCAAGAAGATGCAAGTGTTGGCAATGGTGCAGGGGTACTCAGCCGATCGAGCCAATGCTGAACTGCTCGCGACCAAGTTGGAGCTGGAGGCGGAACGCCGCAATGTGGTGTGGCTCGAGTTCCAATTGGGGAACGAGCAGAAGAAGCTAGAAGAGGCCCAGGCAGCCTGCACCGTCGCCAACGAATAGTGGGAGGAGGCCATGTCCAGGAACGAAGATCTTCGCGCTCAATCAATCAAAGAGAAAGAAGAGTTGGATCTGAAGATTGCTGGGCTGGAGAGGACGTTGGCGGACGAGCGGGCTAAGTCGATGGAGGAGAAGGCGGGGTTGGAGAAGGAGTTTGAGGAAGAGAAGACCAAGTCGGCCTCTGAGAGGGCAGCATACCCCGACTTGTACGTCGCAGCAGTAGAGCAGTTCAAGGGTTCTGCTGACTTCCAGATGGCGATCGATGCTGCGATCGCCAGTAACTTGGAAAGGGAGGCGTCTGGGGAGGCTGGCCCATCGGGAGTGACCGCTGGGAGCAGGAGTGAAGAAGAAGTAATCCAGAACTTTCAGCGGTCGAACTTCTACAAACATGAGATGGCTGAGTTCTGGGACAGCGGCTGGAAGATGTTTAAGCGTAAAGCAGAAGAGCTGTTCCCAGACTTGGACTTAAGCAGTGTGAAGATTAATGAAGACAACGTGGCCCAGATCCCCTTAGACGAGGGTGTTGAAGAAGAAGACCTCGCCTCAAATAAAGAGGAATAGTTGGTGTGAACAAAATTTGTACTTAGAGTTTTGGTTGTTTGTTTTTGCTGTTTTCTTTTTTCTTTTTCTTTTTTTTTTTTTTTTGGGGTTGCTGCAATAAACTCATGTATAAGTTGTGAATGAATAAAATTATGAGTTGTGTTTGTGTTTTTATGCTATTGTCTTTATTATTTGAGGATCTGCAAAGAATGAAAGTGGTGGTCTACATAGGGCTTGTGTATAAGTCACTGCGAAGTTTAAAATGTAAAAAAACCTCAATGTAGAGTGAAGTTTAAAATGTAAAAAAACCTCAATGCAGAGTGAGTTTTAAAATGTAAGAAAAACTCAATGCAAGGTGAAGTTGTGAATCATGACCCAGCAAGGAGCCAGTCTGACTTGGAAAACGTTAAGCCGGAATTTGACTAAGTATGGCAACTATGCCACGATCATAAAGTTGCAATAGTGGCCTTGGTCGATCTCTTCATTCGTGCTCAGTTCGGGTTTAGCCATGATGAAATCGGTCGGGCTGCCTCTTCAATTAACTCAGTCTGGTTGAGCTCTTCACGCTCAATCTGACTGAGGCTTTCATAACGTAAGGTCCTTCCCACTTGGCTGCTAGTTTACCCTCAGTCGAATTTTTGGTGGCAAGAGTTGCTTCTCGCAAAACAAGGTCCCCCACTGTGAATTCCCTCGGTTGGACTTTGCGGTTGTAGTGTGTTCTTATTTTCTGTTGGTATGAGGCCCGTCTGACTGTAGTGGTTTCTCGGAGCTCTTTGATTAGGTCTAGGTCTATCCGACGCAGCTTTTTAGTTAATTTTGGATTCGGATGTAGAACCCTTGGGGTAGGAAGACCGATTTCCACTGGGATGACCGCCTCAGCGCCGTATGTTAAGCGAAATGGGGTCTCCCCAGTGGGAGTTCGAGCGGTAATGTGGTAGGCCCAGAGTACATTCGGTAGTTCTTCAACCTAGAGTCCCTTAGCAGCTTCCAACTTGGTTTAGATGATCTTCAGAAGAGAACGGTTGATGACCTCAACTTGGCCATTAGCTTGGGGATGACCTAGGAAAGAGAAACATGGCTGGATTTGAAGCTCTGCACAGAATTTCCTGAACTTGGCATTATCGAATTGTTTGCCGTTGTCGGAGACGATGGCTTGAGAGATGCCAAATCTGTATACGATCGATTGCCAGATGAATCTGGTTGTGTTCCGCTCGGCAATTGTGGCAAGGGGCTCTGCCTCCACCCATTTAGTGAAGTAATCAATGGCGACAATGACGAATTTGGTTTGGCCTCGGCCAGTGGGCAATGGGCCAACTAGGTCGATCCCTCATTTGGCAAATGGGTAGGGACTGCAAAGTGTGATCAATTCTGTAGGTGGAGCATGAGAGATGTTGGCAAAACGCTGGCACTTATCACATTTGATCACGAAGTCTGTTGTATCTTGATTGAGAGTAGGCCAGAAATAACCAGTGCGAAGTATTTTGTGGGCTAGGGATCTGCCACCCGAATGATTGCCACATACACCCTCATGGACTTCTCTCATCACGTAGGTCGCTTGAGCAGGGTTGAGGCATCTCAGGTATGGGCGTGAAAAGCCACGTTTGTACAAGAGACCACTAACAAGAATGTAATTGGACGACCGGGCCCTGACTTTGGCAGCTTGCTGTTTGTCATCTGGCAGTTCCCCCATTGTCAAAAATAGAAAGATGTCGGATGCCCATGGAATAGGTTCATTTTGGAGGAAGTGGACGTCCTATTGGTTGGGGGAAATGGTAGGGTGGGTCAGGTACTTGAGGCGAACACCATGGCTGAGGTCTGACTGGTCTGTAGAAGCTAATTGAGCCATCTCATCTGCCTTGGAGTTTTTCGCCCGAGGAATGTGCTTGACATGGAAAGTATTGAAGAGGTGAGCAAGGGGGAGTGCAATATCCTTGTAAGTTCGCATTGTGTCTTCCTTGGCATCGAATTCCCTCGTAATTTGTCCGACAATAAGCTGGGAATCGATGAACACCCGGATATGGCTGACACCAATGACTCTGGCTAGGTAGAGACCTGCTATCAATGCCTCATATTCAGCCTCATTATTGCTTGCATCAAATAAGAACCGGAGAGCACATTTGAAATAACCGCCTTCGGGGGCGGTGAGGATGAGACCAACCCCACTGCCTTCTTTGCGGGATGAACCGTCGACGTTGAGGGTCCAAGAATGGGGGTCTTCATCCTCAGTCTGGGGTTGAGGAGGTGGTGGGGCCGTGGTCGGAATAGGATTAGTGAATTCCAGGATAAAATCGGCAACAGCCTGCCCTTTGATCGTCGTTCGAGGTCTGTAGGAGATATCAAACTTGCTGAGCTCAACTAACCACTGCATAAGTCGGCCAGACAACTCTGGTTGTTGCATGATTTTCTTCAACGGTTGGTCGGTGAGGACGATAGTGGAGTGGGCCTGGAAGTAAGGTCGGAGTTGTCTTGAGGCTATGACCAAGGCTAAGGCCATTTTTTCAAGCAATGGGCAATTCTGTTCTGCTCCCCTGAGAGCCCGACTGATGTAGTAGACCAGTCGTTGGACGGAGCTGTCTTCCCTGATGAGTGCTGCACTAACTACGGTATTTAACACGGCCAAATAGAGAAAGAGGGGTTCGCCCGTGATTGCCTGAGAAAATAAGGGGGGATTGGCCATGCACTATTTCAACTGCTGAAAGGCCCCTCCAGATTCTGCTGTCCACTCAAAAGTTTGCCGAAGAACTTTAAAGAAGGGAAGGCACTTATCCGTTGCGTAGGAAATGAAGCGGTTGAGGGCAGCAACTCGGCCAGTAAGCCGCTAAACCTCCTTAACCGTTCTGGGTGACTGCATTTTAATTAAGGCCTTGATCTTTTCGAGGTTAGCTTCGATGCCCTGCTGACTGACCATGAAACCCAAGAACTTTCCAAATCCTACGCGAAGGCGCATTTCTCCAGATTGAGCTTCATTTAGTACTTTCGTAGGGTGCCGAAGGTCTCTCGCAGGTCGGCCAGATGATCAGTGAAGAACTTGCTCTTGACTAGCATGTCGTCAACATATACTTCCATGTTCCGGCCTATCTGATGATGAAAGACAGCATTGACCAACCGTTGGTAAGTTGCTCCGGCATTTTTCAACCCAAACGGCATCATACGGTAATGGTAGGTACCCCGGTCGGTAATGAAGGAGGTGTGTTCCTGGTCAGACGGGTGCATCAGAATTTGATTGTACCCAGAGAAGGCATCCATGAAGCCGAGCATTTGATGGCCAGCCGTGGCGTCAACCAGCAGATCTATGCGAGGAAGAGGGTAGCTGTCTTTGGGGCAAGCTCGGTTGAGGTCGAAGTAGTCGACACAGGGTCGCCATTTACCATTATTTTTACGAACTAGAACCACATTCGACAGCCATTTGGGGTAGTCTACATTTGTGATAAACTGTGCCTCAAGGAGCTTATCTACTTCAGAAGCAATAAGGTTATTGCACTCCGGGTGAAAGATGCGATGTTTTTGGCAAATGGGTCAGAAATTGGGCTCGATGCTGAGACGGTGGGTGATGAAGGAGGGGTCAACACCTAGCATGTCGGAGTGAGTCCAGGCAAATATGTCGTTGTGCTCAATCAGGGGGGTGGTGAGGTCGGTCTTGGCCTGGGAGGATAGTTGGCTGTCGATCTTGGCAATTTTTGCCGGGTTGGTGGGATTAATGATGACCTTGACGAGCTCTTCCACTGGTTCCCCTCTGACCAGCTCGTCCTCGTCTCTGACGTCGAGTCCTTCAATGATCATAGCCTCCTTAAGCTTGACTTCTTTAAGTGAGGCGACATAACACTCTCTGGCCACGGTCTGCTCTCCCCTAACTGTGCCGACTCCAAGATCAGTGGGGAACTTGATGGCAAGATGGAAAGTGGATGTGATAACTTGGAAGGCATTTAGGGCGGTGCGGCCGAGGATGATATTGTAGGCAGAGGGGCAGTCGACAACAAGGAAGGTGAGTAACTTTGTGATCTACCGCGGGTATTCGCTGATTGTGATGGGAAGATCGATGGAGCTGATGGAGGTCACCCGATCACCAGTACAACCGACCAATGGGGTTTGGAGAGGGGAAAAACTTTCTTCCCCGATCTTGAGCTGGCGGAAGTAATTTAAGAAAATGATGTCGGAAGAACTGCCGTTGTCGACGAGAACCCGTCTGACCTTGTCGTTGGAGAGGAGGGTAGAAATGACGAGAGGGTCGTCATGAGGGTATCGGATGCCAGTGCAGTCGGCGTCCGTAAAGGTGATAGGCTCCGTCCACTGCTTGGACTGTTTGGAGGGTCGGTCTAATGTGGCAACTTCTTTGTCTGAGCCTTGCCTTATTTTCCTGAGTTCTGCCTGCTGGGCCGAGCGGGATGGTCCTCTACAAGCAAGCCCTCCAGCAATGACTCTAATTTCTCCAACGGGTGGGGCGGGGTTACCTTGTGCCTGGGGTAGCTGTGGGGGGCGATCATGACCTTGGTTGGGTTGTGCTGGTTGTCGTGGAGGAGTGCGCCGGCGGTTGTTCGTGATGGGTTCAGTCCTTTTCCTCTGCTGGGGGCGAGCTTCCGTGAACCGATTGGGATGCCCCTAACGGATCAGGCCCTCGACCTGGTCTTTGAGGTTAACACACTCTTCGGTGTTATGGTCGTGGTCCTAGTAGAAGGGCAGTATTTGGACTGGTCTCGCCGGTTGGAAGGAGACCGCGACGGTTGGGGCCATTTGAGGAGATAATCTCGCTGAATCTGGTTCAAGACTTGTTCCATAGGGGAGTTGAGGGGTGTGTATCTTTCGAACCGGCCAGGCGGTCGGGCTGACACAGACCGGTCGGCTCGGGGTGGTCGGTCATTGTACTGAGGTGTTTGGTGAGTGTACTGGGTATTTCTAGTTTCTGAGTCCTTTCTCTTCTCTCTGGGGGTCGGGTTTTGGCTATTGGGTCTTGTCGGGCGGCTAGGGAATCTTCGGCATTCATGTATTTTTTGGGCTTTGGAGAGTAGGGTTGCCATGGAGGTCGGGGGGTTTTTCGAGAGGGAGAAACGAAAATCAGGTAACCGTAGACCTGCTATGAAACCCATAAGGATGACCTTGTCATCGTTTTTCGCTACCTGCAAGGCTTCAGTGTTGAAGCGGGTAATGAAATTGCGCAGCCAATCCCCCTCAATCTGCCGGATATTGAGGAGTTGGGTTACTGGTCGTCGCTGGTGCTGGGCTCCAATGATATGGCTGAGGAAGGAGTCAATGAGGTGCTGGAAAGTGGAGACAGAGTCTGCTGGCAGTTGACTAAACCAAAGTTGAGTCGCCCCCTTAAGTGTTACGGGAAAAGCCCAATACATGATCTCGTCGAGGAATGCATGGAAGATCATGAGGGTTCTGTAGGTCTCCAAGTGATCGACTGGGTCCGTTGTACCGTCGAAAGAGTCGATGGTCGGCATTTTGAACTTGAGGGGTAGAGGTTTGTCCCGGATGGAGGCAACGAACGGCAAGTTGGCCATGGTGGATGGTTTATGTTGTATGTTCTGCATGACTCCTTGGTGCTGGAGCTTCACGGCTCAGAGTTCTACATCCCAGAGAGGAAGGTTGTCACCACCGGAGGGGAGCGGGGGCTGGATGCTACTAGCCTCACCCTCGAGGGTTGGTACTGGGACCGATGGATGCGGGGCCCGGGGTGGCAGGTTTATATCCGGGAGGGGAGCTCGCAAGCCTTCCGAGTTGGGTGGGTTAGGCTGCAGGGTAGTATGGCTCGGGGTTCGTTCTTGGTTGGGTGGAATATCTGGAGGTACTAGAGGAGGCATAGGAAGGTTTCTTTGGAGTAGAGCATTAATCAAGGCTTGGTTTTGCTCGGCCAAGCAGTTAATGCTGTTGGTGAGCTCGGTGAAATACTGTGGTGGGTTATTTGGATTGAGAGGGTCGGCTTGATGATCGGGAACATTGGGGTGAGAAGCCATGGCTCTAGTTGTGACCATCCACCTTCACAGGTGGTAGGAGGGGGTTATTGGGAGAGGGTCTCCGGCGACAATGAGCACAACTGGCGCGCGGAACAAAAACCTTTCCCAGTAACGGCGCCAGTTGATGGTACAACGGGTTCCAGAGGGAACGGGTCAGGCTAATCCACGCTTCTCAAGCCTATGTCCGAATGACCAAGCCCACCAGAAGACCTGCACAAGAGTTCAACGGGGAATGGGGAGTCCCCCGGCGAACCCTCCGACGAGCAAGTTAGAGAGAGAAGTGGAACGTGTAGATAAATTAGAGATAGAAAAGCTTAACCTTCTTCCTGTCTTCGACGTCTGCTTATATCCTCTGGTAATCATTTCGTTGTCCCTTCTGACCTATCACCTTGGCCGAAAGTCTATGCTCTAACTTACCTTGTTCATGGTGAAGATGTTCTGTCCCAACGGAGAGGGATTATCGCAATAAATGCTGTAAGGGGCTTCATTAATGGCGATGTGCCGTGGCAATAATTTTGCAGATCTTTGTCTTCTTATGTGGCTTGCCCTTCTCTTGACATGTGTCTTAATGTCATTGGTTCTTATTGTTATGTGGGCTTCGACAGTGCTGAACCTTAATATTTGAGTTGTGTATTGGGCTCTAAATAGTGGGCTATAATCTTTATGGGCTTACCCGTGTCAATAATAATAAAAATTAAGTTGCTAGTAATCATAAAATTGTTACTCTCCCGAGATGGTGAGATTAGCAATACCAACCTCCTCCAACTTATTACTAATCCCGACCTTAATCACTATTACTGATCTCTAATAAAGTTTAAAAAAAAAACTGTTTTAATTACGAGGGGCATCTAACCTAAATAAATTTCAATTATTACTCTTTGGATTTGGACCCATAAATGGACACAAGCCATGGAAACGAATAGATAATTGGTGGTGTTATTTTTCATAAATAGAGATAATAGAATCTCATGATGTATGTTACTTTTCATGATCTAATTTTGGTACCTTCTCAAAGGTCCTCGTGACCATTTGTTCTTGGGGGAACTAGATTTCTAAAATGTTGAATTTTTATGTGAACTTTAATTCTTCTTTGTACATTAATTGTTAGGTTATATTAAGCATGAAAGTTGAGAGTGAATCTAATTAACATAACTTGAAGTAGATGGAAATTGAGATTTGAAAATGAATAAAGAAAGACATGGTGACCTTTCAACTAACAAGTGGAAAATCTAGAGAGACATCACCATACCCTTAATATTGAGCAATGGTACACCTCCTAATTTTAGAACTCTAATTGAGCTCTAATGATGTGACAGATAAAAAAAAAGAGGTCAAAATATCACATCATAGTGGGGCCAAATCCCATTAGAACTCCCAATCATTTTTGCTTAATATTGTGTGTCAATATTTATACTAAAAAACGTAATGTGTGAATATGACATTGCTTGATTACATGCATTCCTCACATGAATAGTTTCAATCCTCTACGAGGCTAAAGAAAGAATTTTAATAGATATCTATATATATATTAAAAAATTATACTATATATATACATATTTTTTTTTTTTAAATTATACTATAATTTTCTTTATTATTATTTTTTTTAATTCTTGTAACTAAAATTTGGGTGTTACTTATGGCCTCGCTATTAGGGGCCTTTTTACAATAAAAAATGTATAAAATTCTTAAAATTTTCTCGAACAGTTAAATGCCAATTTTTAATTTGTATAGAAATCAGATACATTTGACATAATTCTTGTCACGTCTTTACAAGTGAATTGCATAATTCTTGTCACGTCTTTATAAGTGAATTGGGTATCTCTAGCAAGGATTTCTTTTATTTATATTTGATTTTTTTAATAAGGAAATTTTGCATGCTCTTGGATAATGTTTTTTATTTTTTAACTTTTATTGTTGAAGGCTGACAAAGAATATTTATTTTATTTTAGGCCTCTAGAAAGGAAGTTTTATTTAAAGGGTAAATTAAATAAACTAGGTTTGAAAAAATATATAGATATAAACTCAAAAATTTTATATAATCATACCATGCTAACCTAACGTTTTATTCATACAATTTATTTTCGTATATTTCACGCCAAAATATATATTTCATAGTAATTATTTGTTTATACCACATCTGCATTAATTCCGTCACTTTGTTGCTATTAAAAATAGATATCAATGTAATTATGTCAAACTTAGACTAATTTCAGTTTTTTTTTTTTTTCCTTCTTCTTCCTCTTCGAATGGTCAATGTAAAATATATCTTTTTGTACGAGCATGAAATAATCTTCTCGTATAATCCTGTTGATTAAGTCTGCGCTCCTCCAAACGCCGTTGCTTTACTCCCTGAAAATACAAACGTGAGCTAACCGGCGAGTGTGTGTTGGATACCTCTCCAATGCCTAAGTCAGCAATATCGACAAATAGACAAATAGACAAAAGCTCTGTGTATTTGAGAATCAAAGTTGTGTTACCTCTACATAGGTTATGTTGTGAGCTTTTATAGGTTTCACGTGGCATAATCCTAGTAGGACTCTTATCCCTCCATGTAGAGTCCTCCTAGTAATTATTTGTTTATACCACATCTGCATTAATTCCGTCACTTTGTTGCTATTAAAAATAGATATCAATATAATTATGTCAAACTTAGACTAATTTCAGTTTTTTTTTTTTTTTTCTTCTTCTTCCTCTTCGAATGGTCAATGTAAAATATATATTTTTATACGAGCACGAAATAATCTTCTCGTATAATCCGTTGATTAAGTCTGCGCTTCTCCAAACGTCGTCGCTTTACTCCCTAAAAACACAAACGTGAGCTAGCCGGCGAGTGTGTGCTGAATACCTCTCCGATGCCTAAGTCAGCAATATCGACAAATAGACAAAAGCTCTGTGTATTTGAGAATCAAAGTTGTGTTACCTCTATATAGGTTATGTTGTGAGCTTTTATAGGTTTCGCGTGGCATAATCCTAGTAGGACTCTTATCCCTCCATGTAGAGTCCTCCGAAGAATCACACTCCTGAAAGATAATGCTTATCCTTCAACACCCTCCTCACTGCTTAAACCAAGTGAGATGGTTTTATCACGGTTGGATGACAGTATAACCAAGCTAACACTTACCTTTGACATACTCAATTCGGTGATTCTACACACCGTGCTTAGCTCGGTCCCCGTCCAAGTATACCTCGGTTCTAGTTGTCCAAACCGAGCTAGCTGCAACAATCCCTCACCGGGCTAACCAGGATGAGGTTGATCACGCAAGGCCCAAGCCCCTCAATCCATAGCTCAGTCCGTACTTCGCCTAGGTCAAGCTTGCTAACTCTAAGACCGGGCTACATCAAACATTTCCCCGGTCCATTATGCGGCCCAACTCACAAAGAAGCCTTTAGCTCGGTTCAATTATAAATTACCCTCTCAATTGCCCCTTAATTCCATCTACGCAGCATGATTGGGATTACCTATTACCAGCCGAGCTAAAAAACTTTATCCTTTCAACCGAGCTAAAATGCCACCGGGCTACTGATTGGTTCAGTCAAAAAACGTCTCTTCAGTCACGCTGTCATTTGAATCGCTTGCTATTCCATAGACACGTGGCCGGCCCCTACTGGTTGACTACAGCTGTCAACGCCGACTTCGTATCTCGCGAATTTTGAACAGTTCCGCCTTTTTCACTCTCTTTACACAAAAACCATACGTTTTGCACCAACCATTTCTACTATTCATCATCTTCTCTCTCTCTCTCTCTCTAAGCCTCCATTTTTCCAAACACAATGCCTGCGAAGCTCTCCCTTGCGACTTCGATCTTCATCATCTCGTCTTCACACTTATAAGTAACTCAATCTCATTTCTTCTTCGTTTATATAGTTTCTAAAGTATGTAACATAATACTCGTACACTTTTCAAAATACATATACCATTTTTGCTTCCTATTTCCCTGGGAAAAAACCATGTAATAGAACCACTGTATTCATGAATAATCTAAAGAACGACGCGTTTGATCCAAAATAGAATTCCAACCGAGCTAGGAACCTGTTTGTACTTAAGGTGTGCACCCTGCCGAACTAGATTGAGTTCCAATAGGCCTTACCTTCTGTTTCACTTAGCCGAACTAAGGAACTGTATTAGGCGTGCGCACTACCGAACTAGAAAGCTTTAACCAATGACCAAACTATCACTTGGGTCCAAACCGGCTCTCTGATTTAGTCAAAACCGAACCAAGAATGCCACACCCTAAGCTTCAACCAGGCTAAGAACTTCTCGTTCCACTTAACCAAGCTGAAGTCCTTCGTTTTAACCGAGCTAAGAACAGACTGTATAGCACGTAGCCGAGCTAGGTCTCCATTTATTTTGTCTTTGTTTCTTTTAGCACGGTCCAACGATCTATGCTTAACACTTTTCCTTTTCACTTTGCAGACTGACTAGGTTGGCCAAACACACCTTTGCACGCTAAACCGAGATACTGAAGGTCATCTCAACACCGAGCTAAATTATACATAATTTAAGTCCACATGGGGAAGTATAGATTTTTAGTAAACTCTCGAGGGGCTATCGCCGAATTTCGCAAGGACTACAACATCCCTGATGATGTTCACCTTAGTTTAGCCGGACTAGACACTATTCCCTGGGAAAAATCGGGCTTTGTCCATTTCAACGTCATATCCATTGTAGAAGCCGAACTTTGATTCCCCGTCCAACCACTCCTTTGTGAATTCCTTAGGCAAACAAGACTTTGCCCTACCCAGCTTTCCATCAATTCTTACCGAATAATAAATGGCATCGCCGAGCTAAATCACCGGCTTGGCCTCAACCTCGGTTTAGCCGAGCTATTTCACCAGTACTCTCTAGGCTAGAACGAAGATGGATGGGTTTATTATTTAAGAATAAGACGCCGCCGAGAAAAATAATAAAAAATAGCCTGGACAAAGATGTAAATGATGACGATTTTTTCTGGGTCTCGGGCAACTTCGAAGATCATGAAGCCCAAATACCAGGAGACCGGATCAACTGGAATAAAGGGGTAGCCGGTATATATACCTCGGCTCAGTTTTGTGATTTTTTTACTTCGTTAGTCTCATTTTCAACCGTACTAACCGTTGTCTTTTTCCTTTATGCAGACTTGAACCATCTCAAGTCCCAGTATAGCTACCCCAATCTTGACACACTACGCACCGCACTGAGATATCCCAATCGAGATTAGGCTGAGCTACTCAATTTTGAGCCGACGTGTAGATACAGCAGCAGGCGAAAGACTAGGGTGACAGACTTCCTTTTAGAGCCATCACCAGAACCTGATCTAACCCTTCCGCAAATCAATTTGATCCCATTAACAGAGGAGCAAGAGATGGCCAAGAAGAGAGCAGTTAGGCCCTCATCACCGAAACAAACCAAGCCAAAGTACCACCAGTCGGCCAATCACAAGAAGCCATGGTAGCCCTTCCAACCGCTCAGCCGTCATCATCTCGACCAAGCAAGCGTGCTCGAACTTCCATAACCAAGCTACGCCTTGTCGATGAAGATGAAACCATGCTTCCCCGAACCACACCACCGAGCCCACAACTGGAGCGCTTTGACCGAGCTAACTTCTCTGAGTGGATGTCAAGGATCACTTACAAGAGCCGCGCTATTACTGACTCCGACTCGATGGTCGCAGAAAAAGACCATTCATTGGCCTTTAATCTTGCCAAGAGCGTCTGTCTTCCAGCCGATATGGAGCGCCACGATCATCTCACTGAGCTGAAGGCCATTCGCTCGGCAACAAAATCAATGGTGTTGGTAAGTTCTTCCTTTTCTTGTCCTAATTTGTACATCTGTTTGCTCAGTTTCGTTCAAAATTGTTTTTCTCCATTTGCAGGCCCTATAGAAGAACCACATCGCTCACAAGCGCGTGCTGGAGCTTCGAAAGACCACACGGCAGGCTGTGGCTGAGATCAAGGATAAATCAGTCGAGCTAGAGGGGGCCAAGCAGAAAATAGCTGAGCTACAAACTGAACTAGTCCGGCTCACTAGTCTAGTCAACTCGGCTGAAGCAGATAAGCAAAAGGCTGCGGCCGAGTTAAAAAATAAATATCTGCGCGAGCTAGTCAAGCTCGAAAAGAAGAAAAATGCTGAGATCACCCGGTTGGAGAATGTAATAACCCTCACCACTATTTACTGATAAGCCATTTATTACTGTTAAACTGAGGCTAAATTTGTTAATTGACTGACTGACTGAAAACTGAAGCCGAATTGATCGAGTATATTAGTTAAATTACAATTCTATCTATTTGCCTACCAAATTATCTGTTCATGTCTTTGTGTTTAAACTTCTAATTGAAGGCCTTATCGGCGGCCGGATCTAAAATTGATTGATGTTCTGTGTCAATTAGATTTTATGGTGTATTTAATTAAAAAAGGTGTTTGGTATGATTAAATTGGATCAATATTGATAAATGGCATAAGTTGCATTATTTACCAAAAACCCATATTGGTGGGCCACTATCTAAGACATATTGAAGCTTCATTACACCTAAACACAGCATTTGCTCTATCCATTTGAGAGACAAACCGACTGAGAGAGAGAGAGAGAGAGTTAGGAGATTGAATTGTTCTTGAGGGTTTTGCTTGGAAACTTGAGGAAATTGTAAAAGACTTGCAACATTGAGCCTCCATACCTCTAATTCAAGACTTAAGGTAGAATAATTGCCTTCTTAATTGTGTATTTAAGTTCTATCTAGCATGGATCATGATAGTTTAAAGAGCTAAGTCAAAATTAGAATAGATTGTTGAATTAAGGCTTAATTGTTGCATGCATGTCTATATCCTTGCATTTTGATGTTGATTTCATGGCAATTGGTGCATACATGTTCATATCATTGTTATAGACCATGATTTCATCTGGTTTTTGTAAGAGTTGGCTCACTAGAGCATGTATTTGAGGTTTGGAAGTTATTTAAAGTCATGCATGTCCCATGTTTATCTTGTTCATGATATTTGGTTTGAATTTGGATTTATTTGAACTACCTTTGGGCCTTGATTTACAAATTGAGCTTTGAAATATGTTATACTATGGGTTTTGAGGTGTTTTCCAGAAAATGGGCCCAAAAGAATCGAATTTGATACATTGAAACTTGATTTGAGCTTGAGGTTCAAATTTGGGAATTCCAAATTTTGAACTCACGCTCGAGCGGAACCTTGTGTCTTACGCTCGAGCGGCTGTCGAGCGTCCGTCGAGTGTAAATTTCGAGCATCCAGCACTTTTGGCATGTTTTACAGTCCGCTCGAGCGGAGTAGTCCACGCTCGAGCGGGTATCCTTTGTCTGCATGTCCACTCAAGCGGAGTAATTGACGCTCGAGCGTGACCCCTGTTTTTCGAAAATTCTGAAAATGCCTTTAATGTGCATCTTTGCATCCTCATTTCATCCTAGGCATTCTTAGGCCTAGTTTAAGGCATCCTAATGAGGATATAGATGTAGAACCACACCGAGGCAAATTAGGGATTAAGTTATTATTTTTCCCAACTGTGTAGCTTAGTGTGTGTTCAATCTGTACCTTTGTAGGGTTGGCATCTGGGGACACGCTCTAGCTTAACTGTAGCCCAGAACTCTGTGAGTAACAACTGTGTAAAGATATGTTCAAATATGAATATTTTTTGATTGTTAACTGAACTGCTTTCTGAACTGTTACTGTTAACTGAATAAATGTATGTCCTCTATTCTGAACTGTATTGTGGCATCCATAGCAACTACTGTTTACTGTTACTGCTATTGTTACAGAGATCTCTGTTAGTTCCTATCTTGGAACTTCTGTTTACTGTTATGATGGCCATCATTGACTGCTCGGTCTTTTAAGACTTACTGTTTACTGCACTGCTATGCTAATGGATGTACCACATATGACTGTTATGACTGAATGATTGAAATACCGATTTAATGAACTGTTTTCATTACTGTAAGGACATTCATTCTTAACCTCTTTACGCATTATGTTATTCACTGGGCTTTAGCTCACTGTTTATATATATATATGTAGGTGTACAGGCACCAGACCAGAGCTAGGAGCGTGGGTTAGACTTTCTTTTTGTCAAACCAACCACTGTACCTCACTGCGAGGTTCCGAGCATGTCAAGCTATGGCTTAGGGGTGTTTTAATTTCCCCCGTCTGTCTCTGTATTTGTTTTGTAATAACTGTATAGACTGATAGCATTGTACTGTATTGTTTAACAGGGATTAGGTCCTTGTTCTGATCGACTGTAAATGTTGTACATACTGTTTTGTACTGTTCATGTATATACGTATGAAAAATCTTCTCGCATACAAACTCACAGCTCATTGGACATTGTTTATTTACTGTTTTGGCTTCCGACATGCCCCTGTACTCTGTATTACTGTCTTACTGTTAAGCAGGCCTTCGGTAATCTCGGATTACTAGCCGGTTACGGTGCTAAACCCATAGGGGCGGGTTTGGGTCGTGACAGAGTGGTATCAGAGCGATACTTAACCACGAGTTATACCGCACACACGTGTCCAAATGAGCTATAGGGTGTCCTAGAAGAGCAATTAGGGCATCACATGAGCATGAAAAGTGTGTGTGGACATGACATGTATATGTGTTAATGTGTTGAAACATATAACTGCTTATGTTTAAATGTTTAAAGTATGCAACTTCTTATGTTTATTATTATAATGTTGCATATAGTGAAATGGATAATGCAAGCACTGCTAATGAAATTGAATCCTCTGAGGCAAGAATAACGAGATTGGAAAGAATGGTGGAACTATTAACTACAAGACTAGAACAACAATAGAACCAGCAGCCCCCACCTCCTCCTCTGGTATAGCCGAAACCGAATGTTAATGATGGGGATATAATTGCTCTCACCCAGAAGTTCAGCAAAATGAAACCGCCATCCTTTCAGGGAGGCCTCGAACCGCTAAAGGCTGAAGCTTGGGTCCTTGAGACAGAAAAATTGTTCGAAGTTTTTCCATGTTCTGAAGCACACAAAGTGCTATTGGCCACCTTTACACTACAAGAAGAGGCCAGAAGGTGGTGGATGTTAGTCCGCGACACCAACACTGTTATGACTTGGGCTCAATTCAAGGAGTCCTTCTTCGAAAAGTATTTCCCTCAGTGTGTCAGGGACAGAAAAGTGACTGAGTTTGAACAGCTGAGACAGGTTACCATGTCCGTTGCTGAATATGAAATAAAGTTCACCGAACTTGCTAGATATGCACCACATATGGTGGACACTGACTACAAGAAGGCCAGAAAGTTTGAGGGTGGCCTTAATGTTGCAATATTGGACGGAATAAATGTTTTAAAGCTACCGAACTATGTAAATGTTCTTGACCGAGCATTAATGGCTGAGTCGAACATCGAGGCACTGAAACAAACTGAAGCACAAGCGTCTGAATGGCGTGGTAAAAGGCAGGGTTTTAAGTTCAAAAAAGGCAAAAACAACCCATTGAACAAGAAACAAAATGCGGGGTCAATAATTAGCAACAGCTAGGGGAGTGGTTCCATACCACCCTGTTCTGAGTATAGCAAGAAGCACAAAGGGATTTGTTACAAAATATCTGGAGCTTGTTACAGGTGTGGCAAGGTGGGCCACATGGTTAAAGACTGCTCCTCTGCTCCGCAAGCCAATAGTAAAGCTGCACCTAGCGCAGCAGCATCGACTGCTACACCAAAGCCTAACCCCAAAGCTATCGGAAAAGAGCCTATGAGGCAAGGCCGAGTGTTCGCACTAGTACCGAGAGATGTGCAGAATACCGAGACCGTTGTGTCAGGTATTCTCTCTATTTGTACTCAAAATGCATATGTTCTGATTGATTCGGGGTCTACACACTCATATGTATCGCATGTTTTTTCGCGAAAATTGAGTAGACCATTAGAACCCATGAATTATCTATTGGCTGTATCTTCACCTGTTGGGGGATCTATGACTTGTGCTTATATGTACCCTGCATGTGAAATTATTGTTGGAGATGTGCATCTGTATATTGACTTACTGCCTCTGAACATAGATCATTTTGATGTTATATTGGGGATGGACTGGTTAACGAAATATCATGCTACCATAGACTGTGTAACGAAATAAGTAGTTTTTCGCCCACCGGGTTTACTTGAATTTGTGTTTAATGGGGTTGGAGTAGTACCTCCTCCATATCTGATTTCCTCCATGAAAGCCTTTAAACTGATTAAGAAGGGATGTAAGGGATATCTGTGTTCTGTATTGACTATACATACTGATGTTAAAACTGATGTGAACTGTATTCCTATAGTCAGAGAGTTCCCAGATGTTTTTCCAGATGATCTACCAGGGGATTTGATTGACAGAGAGATTGAGTTCACCGTTGATGTGATTTCGGGTACACAGCCAGTATCTAAAGCTCCTTACAGAATGGCTCCAACTGAACTGAAAGAACTGTTAGACAAAAAGTTCATCAGGCCTAGTACTTCACCGTGGGGCGCACCTGTCTTGTTTGTGAAAAAGAAAGACGACTCACTGAGGCTCTGTATCGACTACCGTGAATTGAACAGGGTAACTGTGAAAAATAAATATCCATTGCCGCGTATTGATGACTTATTTGATCAATTACAGGGTGCTCAAGTATTCTCTAAGATTGATCTCAGATCCGGTTATCATCAGCTGAAAGGTAAACCAGAAGACATTGACAAAACTGCTTTTCGAACGAGGTATGGACATTACGAATTTTTAGTTATGCCTTTTGGAGTTACCAATGCACCTGCTGCATTTATGGACCTCATGAACAGAATCTTTAAACCATTCCTCAATGACTTTATTGTTGTATTCATAGATGACATTCTGATTTATTCCAAGAGTATAGAGGAGCATGAACATCATCTGAGACTTACCCTACAGACCCTAAGGGAACAGAAACTTTTTGCTAAACTGTCTAAATGTGAATTTTGGCTTGATCATGTTATGTTTTTGGGACATGTTATTAGTAAGGATGGAATTTCAGTTGATCCACAGAAAGTTGAAGCAGTGGTGAATTGGCCTAGACCAATGAATGTTACAAAAATCCGAAGTTTTTTGGGATTAGCTGGATATTACAGAAGATTTGTCAAGGATTTCTCCAAAATTGCCTTACCGTTGACTCAGTTAACTCAGAAAGGGATATTATTTGACTGGATTGACCAAAGGGAATCAGCTTTCCAAGAGTTGAAAACTTGACTTGTGACTGCACCGGATCTTACCCTACCTTCAAGTACGGATGGTTTTACCATTTTTAGTGATGCTTCTCATAAGGGTTTGGGATGTGTTTTAATGCAGAATGGGAGAGTTATTGCCTATGCTTCACGACAACTGAGACCGCATGACAAGAACTACCCAACCCATGACTTAGAACTTGCTGCAGTGGTGTTTGCCTTAAAAATCTGGCGCCATTACCTTTATGGGGCGACATGTGAAGTATATACCGACCACAAAAGTTTGAAATATTTCTTCACACAGAAAGAACTGAACATGAGACAGCAGAGATGGCTAAAATTGATTAAAGATTATGACCTACAGATTTTGTACCATCTGGGGAAAGCCAACACCGTTGCCGATGCATTGAGTCGGAAATCGATCGGGAACTTAGCCTGTTTACTCACCGGACAGAAAGAGTTGCTTTGTGATCTTGAAAAATCTGAAATTGAAATTGTTTTGCGAGAACAAGGTGGAACAATAGCTGCTATTTCTGCTCAACCGACACTGATTGAAGAGATTAAAGAGAAACAGCAACAAGATGACTTCTTGAAGAAGATCATCGAAGAACAGGAATCTAAACCGAGACCGGGTTTCAAATTTGAAAATAATGTACCGAAATTTCAGGGAAGACTATGTGTACCGAATGATACTGAACTGAAAAGAAGAGTTCTGCAAGAGGGCCACAATTCGAAACTGTCTATCCATCTAGGGAATACAAAAATGTATCAAAATTTGAAACTGAATTTCTAGTGGCCGGGAATGAAGAAAGAAATTGCTGATTTTGTATCAAAATGTCTTCATTGCCAACAAGTCAAAGCCGAACATCAACGACCCGCAGGCTTACTGCAACCCTTACCTATACCGGAGTGGAAATAGGAACATATCACCATGGATTTTATCGTTGGTTTACCTCGCTCCAGTAAAGCTATGGACTCAATTTGGGTTATAGTTGATAGACTGACTAAATTTGCTCACTTTTTACCTGTCAAAACAATTTATAATGCGGACAAATTGGCTATACTCTACATTGATGAAATTGTTAGACTGCATGGAGTGTCTGTGTCCATTGTTTCTGATAGAGACTCGAAGTTTACATCAAGATTTTAGCAAAGCTTACAGACTGCATTGGGTACTGAACTGAAACAGAGTAGTGCCTACCATCCTCAGACAGATGGCCAGTCAGAAAGTACCATCCAGACTCTAGAGGACTTACTGAGAATGTGTGTCCTTGATTTTCAGGGAAACTGCGAAAGTCATTTGCCATTGGCTGAATTCGCTTACAACAACAGCTTCCATTGAAGTATTGGTATGGTGCCTTTCAAGGCATTGTATGGCAGAAAATGTAGATCTCCGATTTGCTGGGCAGAAGTTGGAGATGGGCCTTTGCTTGGGCCCGAGATTGTATATGAAACGACTGAGAAAGTAAAACTGATACAATAGAGACTAAAAACTGCACAGAGCCGACAGAAAAGTTATCCAGATGTCCGAAGGCGAGACAGAGAATATGATGTGGGTGATCACGTTTTTGTAAAAGTTACACTGATGAAAGGCCAGACTCGTTTTGAAGTTAAAGGCAAGCTGGCGCCGAGATACGTCGGACCGTATGAGATTATTGAGAAAATCAATTCGAGGCCGTATCAAGTTGCGCTTCCTCCTGAAATGGAGCATATGCATAATGTGTTCCATGTTTCTATGTTGAGGGACGACCTGCAGGATCCTTTCCATGTGATAGAGCCTACTCGTGTAGTATTGAGTGATGACTACACTTACGAGGAACGGCCTATTCAGATTGTAAATAGACAAATCAAGAAGTTGAGAAACAAAGAGATCCCGTTAGTGAAAGTTGACTGGCAAAACCATGGTGGCGTGTATGCCACTTGGGAAATGGAAGATGACATGGCTAAAAGATATCCTGAACTGTTCCCTCTAAATCCTGTTTTCTTCTAGAATGAAGGTAACTCGAGTTTAGAGGACTAAACTCTTTTTAAGGAGGGGAGACTGTAATAGCCCTCACCACTGTTTAGTGATAAGCCATTGATTACTGTTAAACTGAGGCTAAATATGTTAATTGACTGACTGACTGAAAACTGAAGCCGAATTGATCGAGTATATTAGTTAAATTGCAATTCTATCTGTTTGCCTGCCAAATTATCTGTTCATGTCTTTGTGTTTAAACTGCTAATTGAAGGCCTTATCGACGGCCGGATCTGAAATTGATTGATGTTCTGTGTCAATTAGATTTTATGTGATTTTATGGTGTATTTAATTAAAAAAAGGTGTTTTGGTATGATTAAATTGGATCAATATTGATAAATGGCATAAGTTGCATTATTTACCAAAAAGCCATATTGGTGGGCCACTATCTAAGACATATTGAAGCTTCATTACACCGAAACACAACATTTGCTCTGTCCATTTAAGAGACAAACCGACTGAGAGAGAGAGAGTTAGGAGATTGAATTGTTTTTGAGGGTTTTGCTTGGAAACTTGAGGAAATTGTAGAAGACTTGCAATATTGAGCCTCCATACCTCTAATTCAAGACTTAAGGTAGAATAATTGCCTTCTTAATTGTGTATTTAAGTTCTATCTAGCATGGATCATGATAGTTTAAAGAGCTAAGTCAAAATTAGAATAGATTGTTGAATTAAGGCTTAATTGTTGCATTCATGTCTATATCCTTGCATTTTGATGTTGATTTCATGGCAATTGGTGCATGCATGTTCATATCATTGTTATCGACCATGATTTCATCTGGTTTTTGTAAGAGTTGGCTCACTAGAGCATGTATTTGAGGCTTGGAAGTTATTTAAAGTCATGCAATAGACCATGATTTCATCTTGTTTTTTTGTAAGAGTTGGCTCACTAGAGCATGTTTTTGAGGCTTGGAAGTTATTTAAAGTCATGCATGTCCCATGTTTATCTTGTTCATGATAATTGGTTTGAATTTGGATTTATTTGAACTACCTTTGGGCCTTGATTTTACAAATTGAGCTTTGAAATATGTTATACTATGGGTTTTGAGGTGTTTTCCAGAAAATGGGCCCAAAAGGATCGAATTTGATACATTGAAACTTGATTTGAGCTTGAGGTTCAAATCTGGGAATTCCAGATTTTGAACTCACGCTCGAGCGGGGTGACTGGCGCTCGAGCGTGAAATTCGTGCTCCCAGCACTTTACACTGTTTTGATGTCCGCTCGAGCGGAAGAATTGACGCTCGAGCGGGACCTTGTGTCGAGCGGCTGTCCAGCGCCCGTCGAGTGTAAATTTCGAGCATCCAGCACTTTTGGCATGTTTTGCAGTCCGCTCGAGCGGAGTAGTCCATGCTCGAGCGGATATCCTTTGTCTGCATGTCCGCTCGAGCGGAGTAATCGACGCTCAAGCATGACCCCTGTTTTCTAAAAATTCTGAAAATGCTTTTAATGTGCATCTTTGCATCCTCATTTCATCCTAGGCATTCTTAGGCCTAGTTTAAGGCATCTTAATGAGGATATAGATGTAGAACCACGCCGAGGCAAATTAGGGATTAAATTATTATTTTTCCTAACTGTATAGCTTAGTGTGTATTCAATCTGTAACTATGTAGGGTTGGTATCTGGGGACGCGCTCTAGCTTAATTGTAGCCCAGAACTCTGTGAGTAACAACTGTGTAAAGATATGTTCAAAGATGAATATTTTTTGACTGTTAACTGAACTGCTTTCTGAACTGTTACTGTTAACTGAATGAATGTATGTCCTCTATTCTGAACTGTATTGTGGCATCCAGAGCAACTACTGTTTACTGTTACTGCTATTGTTACAGAGATCTCTGTCAGTTCCTATCTTGGAACTTCTGTTTACTGTTATGATGGCCATCATTGACTACTCGATCTTTTAAAACCTACTGTTTACTGTACTGCTATGCTAATGGATGTACCACATATGACTGTTATGACTGAATGATTGAAATACTGATTTAATGAACTGTTTTCATTACTGTAAGGACATTCATTCTTAACCTCTTTACGCATTATGTTATTCACTGGGCTTTAGCTCACTGTTTATATATATATATGTAGGTGTACAGGCACCAGATCGGAGCTAGGAGTGTGGGTTAGACTTCCTTTTTGTCAAGGTAACCACTGTGCCTTACTGCGAGATTCCGAGCCTGTCAAGCTATGGCTTAGGGGTGTTTTAATTTCCCCCGTCTGTCTCTGTATCTGTTTTGTAATAACTGTATAGACTGATAGCACTGTACTGTACTGTTTAACAGGGATTAGGTCCCTATTCTGATCGACTGTGGCTCCGTTTGGCAAGAGCTAAACAGGGCTTTTTTGGCTATTTTAGCCACAAAAGACAAAATAGGCTATTTTAGCCACAAAAAATAAAATATCACGTCCAACCCATAATCATTACATTCTTCTCTCACAAAAAAAACCAAAAAAAGTCAAAAAGCCAAAAAGCCATTCCCAAACCAAACTTTTTAGCCTAGGCTAAAATAGCCAAAAAATCTAAAAAGTCAAAAAGCCAACCCACTCCCCAAACGGAGGCTGTAAATGTTGTACATACTGTTCTGTACTGTTCATGTATATACGTATGAAAAATCTTCTCGCATACAGACTCATAGCTCATTGGACATTGTTTATTTACTATTTTGGCTTCCGTCATGCCCTTGTACTCTGTATTACTGTCTTACTGTTAAGCAGACCTTCGATAATCTCGGATTACTGGCCGGTTACGGTGCTAAACCCATAGGGGCGGGTTTAGGTTGTGACAAAGAAGAGCGTAGAAGACGTTGAAGACCGGGGTTACAAGGAAGGTGAAACCACCTATATCCTGTAGTGTGAGGCTGCTAAGGATATATTTTTCAAATGCGGGTGGAAAGCAGCTGTGACACAACTCGGTTACGGTCAGGAAACTGAGGTCTTCCAAAACCCTTCTCCGCATTTCATACCGAGCTACATGGCGGAGTATGCAAACGCCATTCAACAAAAATTTCTTGAAGTTGAGGAAGAAGAAGCACCAGAGCCTAACAATGCCCTGGTCGTTGCCAATGATCCTGCTGTTCTGTCAGCTCGGGTGGAGCCACCGGTGGAGGACTTGGTTGACAATGTAACCGAGCTACCTGCTGCAACTGGGCTTCGGGTTGATCTGGATGCGGATCTTGACGACCTTTTTAATTGATCTTGTATTTTCTGTGTTTTGCTTTTTGAAAGAATGTGTAACTGGGCTAAAGTCCCACTTCTTGTAACCGACTTGAACTTTGAATGAAATCTTGTTTTCTTTTCCTTGACTGTTTGTTTGGTTAACTCTATGCTTGTTTTTCTTACCATAAATGCATGAAGTATAACATTTTCTGGCCGAGATACCTATCTCGGTCTTAACCTTGTAATCTGTTTTGCCATACATGCCAACCTCTTCAGCCTAGATCCTTATCTCGGTTGAAGAGTACTTAAAGTTGGTTATTCCAGCCAACCATTCTTTAGCCTAGATCCTTATCTCGGCTGAAGAGTACTAAAAGTTGGTTATTCCAGCCAACCACTCTTTAGCCTAGATCCTTATCTCGGCTGAAGAGTATTAGGTGTTGGTTTTTCCAGCAAACCTCTTCAGCCTAGATCCTGATCTCGGCTGAAGAGAGCTCAAAGTTGGTTATTCCAGTCAACCACTCTTTAGCCTAGATCCTTATCTCGGGTGAAGAGTACTAAAAGTTGGTTATTCCAACCAACCACTCTTTAGCCTAGATCCTTATCTCGACTGAAGAGTACTAAAAGTTGGTTATTCCAGCCAACCACTCTTTAGCCTAGATCCTTATTTCGGCTGAAAAGTACTGAGTGTTGGTTTTTCCAACCAACCTCTTCAGCCTAAATCCTGATCTCAACTGAAGAGAGCTCAAAGTTGCTTATTCCTGCCAACTTAAAGTATAGTGTTTGGTTATTTCGGCCAAACTTCCTGCAGCCCAAATCCTTATCTCGGCTTAGGAGAAGTAAGTGTTGGCTTTTTCAGCCAACCTCTTCAGCCTAGATGCTGATCTTGGCTGAAGAAAGCTCAAAGTTGGTTATTCCTGCCAACTTAGATTATAGTGTTTGGTTATTCCGGCCAAACTTCCTGCAGCCCAGATCCTTATCTCGGCTTAGGAGAAGTAAGTGTTGGTTTTTCCAGCCAACCTCTTCAGCCTAGATCCTGATCTTGGCTAAAGAGAGCTCAAAGTTGGTTATTCCTGCCAACTTAGAGTATAGTGTTTGGTTATTCCAGCCAAACTTCCTGCAGCCCAGATCCTTATCTCGACTTAGGAAAAGTAAGTGTTGGTTTTTCCAGCTAACCTCTTCAGCCTAGATCCTGATCTCGGCTGAAGAGAGCTCAAAGTTGGTTATTCCGGCCAACTCTGATTTCGTTGCCCCTAACTCACTAAACTACTTTTACAGAAGAAAACAATTTATGTTGAAAAGGAAATTACTTGTTTTATTGAAAAAAGAAAAACTACAAGTATGTTTAAAGAAAAGCTAAAAATAAAATAGTTTGAGATTGGCCGTGTTCCATGGCTTGGGACTGGCCTTGCTGTTTTTATCTTCCAAGTGGTACGCCCCTTTTCCTGCTAATCTAACCACTTTGTAAGGTCCTTCCCAATTAGGCCCTAACTTGCCGTCTCTAGGCACCAGGGTGTTTCCCATTACTTTGCGCAGCACCCAATCTCCAATCTTGAATTGCCTCGGATGTACCGTCTTGTTATATTTTCTGGATAACTCTTTCTGGTATGAGGCGATGTGAACTAGTGCTCTTTCTCTTCTCTCTTCCGCAAGGTCGAGTTCCAAGGCTATGGCTTCTCCATTTAAATCTGGGTCAAAATTTCCACTTCTAATAGTGGGAAGGCCAACTTCCAGTGGGATTACAGCTTCCATGCCATAGGCCAAGGAAAAAGGTGTTTCTCCAGTTGATCGCCGAGGTGTGGTACGGTAAGCCCATAAAATATGAAGGAGCTCCTCAGCCCACTTGCCTTTTGCTTTCTCCAGCCTTTCTTCAATCCATCTAAGATGACTTTGTTTTATGCTTCCGCTTGGCCATTTGCTTAGGGGTATGCTGGTGTAGAGTTGTAGAATTCTATCTTGTACTCCTCACAAAAGCCTCTAAAAATTTTGCCATCGAACTGAGTGTCGTTGTCTGATATTAGAGCCTTAGGTATGCTAAACCGAGTGATGATATTCTGCCAGAAGAACTTCTTCACATTTTTCTCCTTTATTAAGGCGAGTGCTTATGCTTCCACCCACTTTGCGAAGTAGTCTGTTGCTGCGAAAAAGAACTTTCTGTTGCCAGGTGCCGTTGGAAGTGGTCCTACTATGTCCAGGCCCCACAGTGCGAAGGGCCATGGGCTAGTTAAAGGTAAAAGCTCTCTGGCTGGTTGATGTATTTGGTGTGCGAACTTCTGATATTTCTCGCATTTCTTCACATACTTTTCTGAATCTGCTTGCATGTAAGGCCACCAATATCCTTGCGAAATTGCTCTGTAGGCCAATGATCTTCCCCCTTGGTGGCTTCTGCAAACACCTTCGTGTATCTCGAACAAGAATGCCTCAACCTTGCTAGGATGGACACATTTCAAATAAGGTCCTGTGAAGGATTTTTTGTACAAGGCCATTGATGGGGAGAGCCAAAATCGCTGTGACTTTGCTCTTAGTTTGTTGACCTCTTTCTTCTCTTCGGGTAAGACGCCGTCTTTTAAGAATACTATGATAGGATCCATCCATGATGGGCCTAATTCGGCTCAACATACCTCAGCTACTTCGGGTTCTTCAATGCTCGGTCTTGGTAGGTAGTCGATCAGTAATGGATGTGGGATGGATGTATCTGCCATACTAGCGAAGCCTACTAGTTCGTCTACTCTACTATTTTCTTTCTTGCCGATCTGCTCTATCCGTACCACTTCGAATTTCATGATTTCCCTTCTGATTAACTCTTGATACTTTGTTATCCTCTCATCTTTTGCTTCGTAGTCGCCTGAAATCTGGTTCACTACTAGCTGGGAGTCACTATAAACCATTAGCTTGGTGGCCTGCATGAAGAGTGCTGATTTTAGGCCTGCTAAGAGTGCTTCATACTCCGCCTCATTGTTTGATGTTGAGAAGCCAAGGTTGATTGCTTGTTCCACTAGTAGGCCATCTAGTGAGATGAGGACTATGCCAAGTCCTGCACCGTGCCTGTTGGATGCTCCATCCACAAAGAGCTTCCAGATCTCTCCAACGAATAGCTTCCAACAAGTGGAGGGGTCAGATGATGTCTTGGGATCATGAGTGTTGCTGATGTCTTCTTCAAAGTCCACACCTACTGTTTGCCCCTCACTGTCTGATTGTACCAAGTTTTTACTTGTTGATGAGTCTTTGCCTGGTATAGCGCGGTTCGCCTCTTCCTCTCTTTCTCTAATCCGGTATGCCTTGGGACATAACTGTGCATCTTATTTTAGGGGTTACGCGGTTCCTGTGACACTCTCCATCTCCTTTTCTACTGTACCAGTCAAGTCAACTGGGCAGATGTGATGGCTTCCTGGTGTGAATTCTGCCACAAAGTCTACCAAGGCTTGGGCTTTTATTGCGGTTCTGGGCAGTGCCCAGCAAGGTCTTGCTAACATAAAAGATAGGCACGTGTTGGATTCCCTTCGCTCTGACCAACAGTGCGCTAACTGCATGTTGTGAAACTACTAAGTACAAAAAGAGCTCTTCTCCTGGTATCAGGGTTACTAACAACGGAGGAGAGGTCATGTAGTCTTTTAAGCTTTCTAGGGCGCGGTCACACTCATCATCCCACTCAAATTTGGCCTTTAGTGCCTAGAAGAATGGTCGACACCTATCTGACAACCGACTTATGAACCGGTTGAGCGTGCTGCTAGGCCAGTGAGATGTTGTACTTCTTTGACTGTGTTGGGCCTCTCAAGATCTTGGATGGCTTTGATCTGAGAGGGATCAGCTTCTATACCCCAGTTGGTCACTAGAAAGCCTATGAATGTGCCTGACCCTACGCCGAATGCGCACTTAGATGCGTTTAGACGCAACTTGTGGGACTTCAAAATTTGAAGCATTTCGTCTAGGTCCCGGAGATGGTCCTTCTCATCCTTGCTTTTGACCACCATGTCATTTATGTAAGCCTCCATTGTTCTGCCTAACAATGGTTCAAATATTTTGGTGACCATCCGTTGGAATGTAGCCCCCACGTTCTTTAGGCCAAAGGGCATGAACTTGTAACAGTATAGTCCTCTGGGTGTTGTAAATGATGTGACCTCCTCGTCCGGTTCGTACATAGCAATCTGATGGTAACCCCGATATGATCAAGGAAGCTAAGTCGGTTATGCCCTACTGTCAGGTCCACCAGTTGGTCTATCCGCGGTAGGGGAAAACTGTATTTTGGGCATGCTTTGTTAACTGTTTTGTAGTCCACGCAAACGTGCCATTTGCCGTTCTTCTTTGGCACTACTACAATGTTGGAGATCCATTTGGGACAATGTAGTTCTCTGATGGCTCCTGCCTCCAGCAAGTTTTCTACTTCTTCTGCCACTATCTCTGTGTGTTGGAGTGCCGATCGGGGAGTTCGCTGAATAATTAGTTTGGCAGTTGGATGGACATTAAGTTAATGGCAGATGAAATTTGGGTCAATGTCAGGCATGTCGTATGGTCTTAAGGCAAATATTTCAATATTAAAGGTCAAGAATTTCACGACCTCTATTCTCTTAGTGCTGGACAAAGATGAGCCAAGCAAAAAGAACTTTTCTGGGTTCTTTTCATCTATGCTTACCTCAACCAAGTCTTCCACTGCCTTCTGTTCGGCTGCTTTGCCGACATCTGTAAACAGTTCGTTGCTTTCTAGCTTCTCCACCATCTGTACAAACCTTTTTGCAGCACAGTTGCCATTTACTGTGACGAAGCACTGTTTTGACATGAATTGGTCTCCTAAGACTTCTTCAATTGCTCTGGTTTCGTTGGGGAACCTTAATGCCTGATGGTAGGTTGAAGCCACCGAACGCATGGCGTGCAGCCATGCTCTTCCCAAGATTATGTTGTAAGTGGAAGAAACCTTCAATACCCAAAACTCCACCTGTTTTGTCATTGTTCCTGCCTTGACTGGCAGAATTATCTTGCCCATTGGCCATTCTGACATTGAGTTAAAACCAACGACGGGAAACGTTGCAGACGCCAAGTCTTTGTCCTTTAGTTTTAGCTGCTTGAAGGTCTTGTAGTACATTATCTCGCATGAGCTTCCTTGGTCAATTAGAATCCGTTGATGTCGAAATTCTTGATACGCAAAGTGACCACCAGTGCATCATTGTGAGGGCAATGTAGCCTTCTAAGATCCCTATTTGAGAAGGATATGACGTTCGTTGCCTCCATTTTTTCCCTTTTGATGGTAGGTTGTGCACGTAGTACCTTCCTCAAGTGCTCGGCCTTTTTGATCTTCTCTTTAAGCTCACATACCCGCTCAGGTTTGACGATCCCATGTATAACGTTGATTATGCCTTGAGGTGGGCCGTCGACCAGCATCCCGTTCGGACTGCTATGGTCTTGGGGGACTGGCTGTGTTCCTCCTTCTATATATTGGTCCAAGTGACCAGTGGCCACCAACTCCTTCAGATGTTGCCTCAATGGTGTGCAATTTTTAGTTCGGTGTCTCTTTTCATCATGGAAGGTGCAACGGTACCTCTCATCGTAACTTCTTTGTGCTTATCCCAACTTGGTTGGCCACCGAACGAAAGGTTCATTGCGTATCTCGCTAAGAATTCGGTAGATAGGTTTGTTGAATACTGTAGTAACGGCAGTGCGGACTCTTAACTTCCTTGTTTGGGGGTCCTCTTTGTTGGCTCGCCTGCCTCGCCCATTCCTGCTTGGTTGTTCTACTATGTTGACTTTTGCTGAAGTCTTTTTATCTAGTATTGTTGTTGTGCCAGATTTCGTTTTAGCACGGGCGCCATCCTCGTCCACGCGAATATGTTGGTACACTCTCTCCATTAAGGCCTCCATCATGAGGGGTGGTGTCATAGTAATTGAGTCCCTCAATTTGTTGTCGATTGGTAGACCCCTTTTGTATTGTGCGATGGCGAGATTTGTGGGTCAATCTCCTATCTGGTTAAAAGTTTCCCAGTAGGGACTATTGTAGGATCTCAATGTTTCTTTGTCGCCCATGTCAATGGAGAGTAGCTAATCTATCTCCACTGGTGTCTTGGTGTTCGTTCTAAACCTTGTCACGAACGCCTTTGCCAATTGTGCCCAGGAGGCGATGCTGCCTTCTGGTAGCCTTTCGAACCAAGTTAGACCGTGATCGCCTAGGCCGGATAGAAACAGGATGCACATTAGAGCCTCGTTTCGCTGGTGTACTGCCATAACTTGGCAAAAGTGGCTCAAGTGCATGTAAGGGTCCGCCTTCCCTTCATAAGTGGTGAATTTGAGCTGGTGAAAGCCCGAAGGTAGTGGTGCATTCTTAATTGCCGAAATGAACGGCGGGCTCTGTAACCTTGCTAATGCTTTATCTGTTGGTTCATAAGCAAGGCGCGGCATTGGCATTCCTACCTTGACGCTGGTATGCGTTCGAGGGGCCAATCGCTGAAGGGCTGAAACTCTGCACGGGTCGCGTGCCCTGACATCCTCCTTCCATCGCGCCCTTTCTTCAAGCACAGGTCGCAAGTCAGATGATCTGGGCAACTCCGTGTGCCTAGATGACGTCTGGTGCGTGTGCGATGTCCGATAGGTGCTTCCCTCAGTATACGACCTCTCAGTTCTCGTTCTCTCAGACCTGGAGTGACGAGTCCTCGAAGTCCTTGATTGAGTGTCGCCTATTCTCAGGCTCCTACTCTCTGCTTGCGATGGTGTGGCATGCCTACCACGATCTTTCGAGTGGCGAGGGGGCGTGTTGCTTTTTCGCCGCTCTCCTGTCGTCACCTCTTTTTTCGATCTGGGCAACTCCGTGTGCCTAGATGACGT
Source organism: Camellia sinensis (assembly GCF_004153795.1). Lineage (NCBI taxonomy): Eukaryota > Viridiplantae > Streptophyta > Magnoliopsida > Ericales > Theaceae > Camellia > Camellia sinensis. The sequence continues at coordinate 923,446 of NW_021024569.1, read as the reverse complement.
CTGGTGCGTGTGCGATGGCCGATAGGTACTTCCCTCAATATACGACCTTTCAGTTCTTGTTCTCTCAAACCTGGAGTGACGAGTCCTCGAAGTCCTTGATTGAGTGTCGCCTGTTCTCAAACTCCTACTCTCTGCTTGCGATGGTGTGGTATGCCTACCACGATCTTCCGAGTGGCGAGGGGCGCGTTGCTTTTGCGCCTCTTTCTTATCGTCACCCATTTTTCTTTTATCTGGCGCTTCATTGACTCTATGTCCGCCACCATCCTTCGTATCAACTCATCCTGCTCCTTCACGCGATCTTCCAGAACTTGAGGGTCGATCCTCCGCCTCTGTCTTCTAGGACTTTGGGAGCGACGGGGGCTGTTAGCCCGCCTCCCCCTTGTATCCCTCCGGGGGTTCTGTCGCTGGGGTTCTAAATCTGCCATGGGAGGGATAGAAGGCAAGCCCTCACGCCTCCCACCCCTCTTTGGAGTTTTTTTGTCAATAGCGGATTGTGGCAAATCTTCATTGTGCGTCATTGCTTTCAATTAGAGAGGAAAAACTTGATCAAGAGGTTTTGTTCTTTTTGGAATTCCCACAGACGGTGTCAATTGTACGAGCACGAAATAATCTTCTCGTATAATCCTGTTGATCAAGTCTACGCTCCCCCAAATGTCGTCGCTTTACTCCCTGAAAACACAAACGTGAGCTAGCCGACGGGTGTGTTCCGGATACCTCTCCGATGTCTAAGTCAGCAAAATAGACAAATAAACAAATAGACAAAAACTTTGTGTATTTGAGAATCAAAGTTGTGTTACCTCTACATAGGTTATGTTGTAAGTTTTTATAGGTTCTGCGTGGTATAATCCTAGTAGGACTCTTATCCCTCCATGTAGAGTCCTCTCAAGAATCACACTCCTGAAAGATAATGTTTATCCTTCAACACCCTCCTCACTGTTTAAACCAAGTGAGATGGTTTTACCACGGTTGGATGACAGTATGACCAACCTAACACTTACCTTTGACATACTCAATTCGGTGATTCTACACGTCGTGCTTAGCTCGGTCCCCGTCCAAGTACACCTCGGTTCTAGTTGTCCAAACCGAGCTAGCTGCAGCAATCCCTCACCGGGCTAACCAGGATGAGGTCGATCACGCAAGGCCCAAGCCCCTCAATCCATAGCTCGGTCCGTACTTCGCTTGGGTCAAGCTTGCTAACTCTAAGACTGGGCTACATCAAACATTGCCCCGGTCCATTATGCGGCCCAACTCACAAAGAAGGCTTTAGCTCGGTTCAATTATAAATTACACTCTCAATTTTATTGTAATTATTTATTTTACACAACATCTACATTAATTTTGTCACTTATTCTTACTAAAAATGGATGTCAATGTAATTACGTCAAGAAAAATGCTTGGGAGCTAATTGAGCACCCCTAATCCACTCCTAATGACATAGAATGAACTGTGTGAAGGGAGATCTACACTCCTCTCTCTTTCTTCCACCTCATTAGAGATCAAAATGGGGGTGATGTATGTATATTTATTAGGGGATGTAACACCACTCTTAATATATATATATATATATATATGTTTATTAAAAATTAAAAAAAAAATTGGATAGAATTTTTTATTTTATTTTAATTTTTAGCATCTAAACAAGTCTTAAAAGTAAATTTTTTTTTAAAAAAAAAAAAAATATCTTTTAAAAGAGTAGGGTCTCAGATTTTTGGACAAGAAAGATTTTAGGTGATTGGTTCTCGGCTTCAAGCTATATGACCACTAAAGATTTAGTACAAGCTTTGCTAGATAGCTTTGCAAATTTAAATTTAAAAAATAAAAAGAAAGGAAAAGAGGTAAAACTTTTATTTCTCTTTTACAAAAAAAAATTACAGATAGATTTAGCATTAAAAAAAGAAAAAGAAAAAGAAAAAGATGGAATGTGCTCATAAACACTAGAACTAGGAAATTAGTGGTTGGTGATGTAATCTTGCGTTTTTGGGGTCAGCCGTCTTGATAACATCATTTTAAATATAATAATAAGATGTTAGTTGATATATAATAATATATTATATGGTTTAATATATTAAATAGATCAATGTGCAAATGAGATGAAAAGAGATACGCATGCGAACTATATATATTATATAGTAGTTAATTATGGGTTTATCCTTAGTTTGAATGTGAATTCATGTGATCCTTTTGACTATATACTGCAATTCATTCAACAATAAACTTTAGTTACCTTAATGTTCATCCTTTTCAATTATATATTTTATTATTATTATTATTATTTAATTAACTAGAAATCTTTTAAGGTAAGATCACGTTGGACTCACTTTTACACAATAAACACTAAATATCTACAATTGTTTGCAAACTTCATGCATCAATTAAGACTGGATACAACACTTGTAAAAATTGTTCTAAGACATCTAAGTTTACGGTTCATATCAAGACGGATAAATTACACTTATAGTCTCTAAAATATACCACATATTTCATTTTGGTCCCTAATTCTTAGTTTGTTTCAATTACATCCTTCAACTTCGCATATGATCAATTCAATGTGATCTATAATAACTGTCGTTAACTTTAGACTGAAAATGTTGACATCAACCTTATATTATACAAGCCATAAACTATTTGGGTAATACGTGAATTCAACATACAAAACAAATTAATTTCAAGAACTAAAACACATACCGTAATTAGTGTTGTGATTTTCTCATATTACTACAAGTTAATCTTTTTTCTGTTGAGCTTCTAATTTGCTGAGATAATCCTACAAAAAAAAACCCCCTTAAACCCCAATTTCTATATGTTGCATTAAACCTTAATATTTTATCCGTTGTTCGATCAATGTTTTTTGGTTTAATTAGACCCATCAAAACTTGATATAAGCATGATGTTAGCATTTTCCATCTAAAGTTAACAATAGCTATTGGAAGGGAAAACATTTTACTAATGTCTAAGATTTAGGAGTGTGATTGATACAAATTAAAGATTAAAAATAAAAATAAAATAGATATAGTATACTTTAAAGACTACTTATATAATTTATAAAGACAAACATCCTCATCACTGAGCTACCTCCTTGAAGAAGTTGATAAATATCTAATATTATATATATATATATATGATCAACGGTTAGTGAACCATTAAAAAAGTTGAGATATATGGTTGGTTACCTTAAAACAAAGCTCAATTAATTACAGAACTAAAAAGATAGATCTAGATTGCATTGGCACTCAACCTGAAAGATGTTGCTTCAACAGGCATAAGTGTGATAGTCTACCGACAAAGCACTCATGTAGTGGAAATAAGATTATATTATTTTCATTCAATGGATTTTAAAAGCCATTTAGGAGCAAGTGTTTTGATTGCATTGTTCGTTAAGAATGTTTTGATTGTATTTGCATTTATAAATGGTGTTCTATTTCTTTAGCTTACTATACACATAAGGAATCCTTTCGGTATGCAATTTGTACCTTGTTATGTATTTTTTTGGTACAAGTTACGTATTTTTTTGATAAATGTCATCTTAATATACTTATGACAATTTATAATTTAGAAATAAAATTATACATTTTTAATAACAATAATAATACGCATTTTTGTGTAGCAAATATATATATATATATATATATAAAAGTTTCTTGCTACAAGCAATGTCTGTGCAAATAATAATGTGTAACCACTAGGAACCTTGTATTGTTTGATTAAGTTTTCAAAAATTATTCTTTAAAAAAAAAAACTAATTTCGTAAAAAAATATGAAAAAGGAAAAAAACACTTCTCATTTTTATATAATTTTCTCTTTTTGGGGGCATTTTTTTAAATATGAAAATATTTTTTGGTATCTATTTTCATTAACTTAGTTTTTATTTTCTTATATGTGCATCTTTTCAACAAAAGGGTTTTAGGGAATAAATTTTTTTGTATCTAAAAGTGAAAATTTTATTACAAAAATTATCAGAAGACATGTCTTAAAAAATATATATATACATTTTTACCGACAAAAATTTAAAAATATTATAACGAATAAATGCACTTTTAGTGACCAAATAGTCTCGTCCCAAAAGTATAGTAATTATGTCATGACCCGAACCCGCCCCTATGGGTTAAGGCCATAACCGGCCAGTAATCCAGAGATTACCTACGGCCTCCATTTAAATAAGTCAAAACTCATCAGACTAAAAGGAGCCAAACGGAAGCAATTTAAAACTTTATCCATAGAGCTGTGCTTATATGCACATCATAGCATTTCAGACATTTATATGCTAATAAATCACAGCAGATTATGTACTAATACAAAACACTGTACATACAGAATCATACAAAAGTTAGCCAATCCGAGGTAACTATGTACAGACATATACGAAGACTTTGCCAACATAACTGCATAAACAAAATGACAAAAGGCGAAGTCAGTCTCGTGCGAGAGACTTTTGGGCTGACTCTTCAAAACTCTGACTGTTTCTCACAATTTCACCGGGCTGATTTTCGACGTCCCTTAGCTCACCTACATGTGCATGAATGAGTATGAGCGAATGCCCAGTGAATAATATCAAATAAGCAAGTTACATAAGCAATTATCGAAACAGTACAGCAAACGGCCTTCGGCCCAATCATTTACATCAATTGGCCTTCGGCCCAATCATTTATGTCAATCGGCCTTCGGCCCAATCATTTACATCAATCGGCCTTCGGCCCAATCATTTATGTCAATCGGCATTTGGCCCAATCATTCATGTCAATCGGCCTTCGGCCCAATCATTCGCATCAATCGGCCTTCGGCCCAATCATTCGTTTCCATCGGCCTTCGGCTCAATCATTTATTTCAATCGGCCTTTGGCCCAATCATTCATTTCAATCGGCCTTTAGCCCAATCATTCGTTTCCATCGACCTTCGGCCCAATCATTCATCTTAATCGGCCTTTGGCCCAATCATTCATTTCAATCGTTGTCCAGCATTCAATTTAATGAACTTGCAAAACTTACATAGAAGTAACAATTGGACAATAACATACTACAATACCTTATTAAGATATTACTCACAGTGATCGATTGATTGGTTTGCCCTGGAACTCGACCCTACACATGCCATGAACATAGAAGGGTCATTAATAATTCAATCCGTTCAAAATTCACATTTTTCCTCTTTAAGCTTCATTCTTATCTCTTTAACTCATTCACAATGCTTAACATATGTCTAAGAGTGCTTGTAAGTGAAAGAGAACGGAAAACAGAACATAGAGTGCAAAAACAGAGTTTCAGAAAACAGGGTCCCCGCTCGAGCGTGGAATTCCCCGCTCGAGCGGACCCTTAAGGCCTGCAAAAGTACTGGATGCCTCAAAATTACGCTCGGTCACGAAATCCGGCGCTTGAGCGGAAAGCCTCTCTACATGGCTCCATGCTCGAGTGTGAAATACCCCGCTCGAGCGAACACCATGTCTGCAAAAAATGCTGGGAGCACGAAATTCACGCTTGAGCGGCGGTTTCCCCGCTCGAGCGGACATCAAAATTTTTGAAATTTCCAGAACTGTTCTTTGAGCTCCAACTTCGAATTCAAAGGTTCCAAATGCATGGTTTCGACTCCAACTTCATATATTCGAGTACTAACATGGTACAAGCACTAAATTACATCACAATGAAGCTTAATTTTTGCTAATTAATCACATGCATGTTCCAATTAACATGAAATTCGTGTCCAACAAGATAAATTCAACCATTCGAACTCCTACTCCCATAGATTGTACATGCATGTGGCATATCTCCCTCATTCTCAACTCACATGATGAAGAAATGGTTAAAAGCATGAGCTTCAACTTAAAACTTACATGCATCCTACGTTTGGTGTTCAACTACACAAATTCAAAACAATTATACCCATACATGCAGACATTGACCTTTAATTCAACATAAACAACTCAATTTCAACATGATCAATTCATCTATGTTCCTTATCAACATTCAACTTGAATTCACAAGGATTACAAACTAGGATGTACAAATTCACTCACCTAGGAGCCTTAATCTTCCCAATTTATGATCAAATCTAGAATTAGACTTCAAATCTCCATGTCTCAAGACCAAAATTGCACAATCCCTCTTTCTCCCTCTCTATAGTCAGCTCTCTCTTAATTTTGAGTCCAAGCATCAGCCAAATGCACTAAGGGAAGAAGTTTGAGGGTCTAGAGTCTATACAACATAACCCACTAACAATTAATTAATAATATTAAGTAATTGGGCATTAAATCACCAATATTAATCTGTTTAATTTGATCCAAATCAATTTTCAATTAAATTTCACCGTGGGCTCTAAAAGTTATGCTAATCGCAAAGGTGTAATCAATTTTGGGTTCTGTAGCCGATAAGGCCCTCAATTAAATTTTCAAAGCAGATTATTCAAACAGATATTCTTATGGTGAACAGATAGAATTTCCAAAACCACATATATTCACATAATTGGCACACAGAATCATATCAAACACATAATCATATTTAAATTAAGGACCGATTAGCATATTACGGAACAGGGGTATCACAGTCTCCCCCCCTTTAGGAAGTTTGGTCCTCCAAACTTAATTTACCTTCGTCGGGAAACAAATGTGGATAGCGTAGTTGCATTTCCTCCTCTTTTTCCCACGTAGCATCCGTCCCATAGTGTTCTTTCCATTCCACTTTCACCATTGGGATGGATTTGCTTCTCAATTCTCTCACTTGTCGGTCAACAATTCTTTCCGACCATTCAGCATATTCCATATTTTCATCAATAGCAACCCGATGATAATCAATCACATGTAACGGGTCTCGGAGGTAACCCCTCAACATCGACACATGAAACACATTATGGACTTGCTCGAATCCTGGTGGCAAAGCAACTCTATAAGCAACTGGACCGAGTCTCTCCAAAATCTGGAACGGCCCAATGTAACGGGGCGACAACTTGCTCTTTTTTCCAAATCTGACTTGGCCTTTCATCGAAGAAACACGGATGAACACATGGTCACCAACCTCATACTCAAGAGGTCTTCTCCGAACATCTGCATAATTCTTTTGTCGGTCCTGAGCTGTTTTGAGCCTTTGACGAATAGTCTTGATTTTCTCAGAAGTGTCTTATACAATTTTTGGCCCAAGCAGAGCTCTATCTTCGACCTCTGTCCAACAAATAGGTGATTTGCATCTCCTACCATACAAGGCCTCGTATGGTGTCATACCGATGCTGGAGTGGAAGCTGTTATTATAAGCAAATTCTGCAAGTAGCAAATAATCTTCCCAACTCCCCTGAAAATCCAAAACGCACATGCGAAGCATATCTTCCAAAGTTTGTATCGTTCGTTCTGATTGCCCGTCTGTCTGTAGGTGGAATGCAGCACTGAACCTTAGTTCTGTTCCCATAGCTCCCTGCAAACTCTTCTACAATCTAGATACAAATTTCGGATCTCTATCCGATACAATAGATACTGGAACTCCGTGTAAATGGACAATCTCATCAACGTAAATGGTAGCCAATCTATAAGCTATAAATGTAGTTTTGACAGGCAGGAAATGTGCAGATTTAGTCAATCTATCAACTACAACCCAAACAGAATCCATACCTCGAGAAGTCCGAGGTAGGCCAAAAAATAAATCCATAGTCACATGCCCCCATTTCCATTCAAGAATAGGGAGAGTTTGAAGTAGACTGCCTGGTTTCTGATACTCAGCCTTAACTTGCTGACACTGAAGGCACTTGGACACATATTCTGCAATCTCTTTCTTCATTTTAGGCCACCAATAAGTTTGTTTCAAATCCCGATACATTTTGTTGTTACCCGGATGCATAGCAAATGCGGATCTATGGGCTTCATCCATAATCCTCTTCTTTAGTTCCTAAATGTCTAGGACACTCATTCTATTTCGAAATCTCAACATTTCATTCTCAATGCTAAACTCTGCTTTCGGACTTGCTTTAAACTCGTCAATTACTTTTCTGAGGAATTCATCCTCCTTCTGTTTCTGTTTGATTTCTTCAATAATTACCGGCTCAGTTGTAATAGCGGCTATCAATCCACCCTATCCACCTATTACCACTTCAATTTCAGATTTCTCAAAATCTTGCAAGATTTCTCTCTGTTCGGTGAGCAAACAGGCCACACTCCCCGTTGATTTTCTGCTTAATGCATCAGCAACTGTGTTGGCTTTCCCGGGGTAGTACTGAATCTCAAGATCATAGTCTTTTATCAGCTCAAGCCATCTCCTCTGTCGCATATTCAGCTCTTTCCGTGTAAAGAAATATTTTAGACTTTTGTGGTCCGTGTAGACTTCACACTTTGCTCCATACAAATAGTGCCGCCAGATTTTCAAACCAAAGACAACTGCGGCTAATTCCAGGTCGTGTGTTGGATAGTTTTTCTCGTGCGGTCTCAACTGTCGAGAGGCATAAGCAACAACATTTCCATTCTGCATTAATACACAACCCAAACCATTATAAGATGCATCGCTGAAAATCAAAAAATTTTCCGTACTTGACGGTAGTGTCAACACTGGTGTAGTGGTCAGCCTTGTCTTCAATTCATGAAAGGCTGATTCTCTTTCATCGTTCCACTCAAATGGTTGCCCCTTGCGAGTCAGTTGGGTAAGTGGTACTGCTATCTTCGAAAAGTCTTTCACAAACCTCTTGTAGTACCCAGCTAAACCCATGAAATTGCGAACTTCTGTGACATTAGCCGGTGTAGGCCAATTTACAATCGCCTCAATTTTCTGCGGATCTACTGAAATTCCTTCCTTATTGATCAAAACAACTTCATCCAACCAAAATTCACATTTCTTAAGTTTAGCAAACAATTTCCTTTCCCGATGTATTTGTAGGACAGTTCTCAAATGGTATTCATGTTCAAGTCTATCCTTAGAATATATCAAAATGTCATCAATGAATACCATAACAAATTCATCAAGGTAAGTTTAAAAATCCGGTTCATTAAGCCCATAAATGCCACTAGAGCATTAGTCACTCCAAATGGCATGACAAGAAACTCAAAGTGACCATACCTCGTTCTGAATGCGGTTTTCTCAACATCCTCTGCCTTAACTTTCAACTGATGATACCCAGATCTCAAATCAATCTTAGAAAACACCTGTGATCCCTACAATTGGTCAAATAAGTCATCAATACGGGGTAAGGGATACTTGTTCTTTATCGTTACCTTGTTCAATTCCCGTAATCGATGCATAAACGCAAAGTTCCATCCTTCTTTTTCACAAATAGTACCGGTGCACCCCAAGGCGAAGTGCTAGGTCAGATAAACCCCTTGTCAAGAAGGTCTTGCAACTGTTCCTTCAATTCTTTCATCTCAGCGATAGCCATCCTATAGGGAGTTTTAGAAATGGGTTGGGTGCCTGGTACAGTTTCAATGGTAAACTCTATCTCCCTGTCTACCAATTCTCCTAGTAATTCATTTGGAAACACATCTGGAAATCTTCTAACAATAGGAATATCATTCAATTCAACATTCTCAGATTGTTCAGACAACACATAGCACAAATAACCCTGGCACCCTTTCCCGATCAGTTTACATGCTTTCATTGCAGATACCAAATAAGGTGGAGGCACTACCCCATTACCCACAAACACAATCTCTTTCTGTTCTGGTGGGTTAAATACAACCCTTTTTGTCACACAGTCTATGGTGGCACAATACTTGGTCAACCAATCCATGCCCAAAATTAAATCGAAATGTCTAAAATTCAAGGGCAACAAATCTACATACAGGGTAGCATCCTCAATATGCATATCACAAAACCGGTATATAAATTCACACAACACAAATTCCCCCGATGGAGCAGACACACATAGCAAATATGGCAATAATTCTAGGGGTCTATTCAGTCTAGATGCAAATGCACATGTCACAAACGAGTGCGTTGATCCAGGGTCAATTAATACAAAGGCATCCTGATTGCATATTGAAATAGTACCTGAGACAACGGCATTGGCATTCCGTGTGGTGGGAGTAGATCCCGTAGCATTTCCTGGTTTTGGGACTAATGCTGTTGAACTAGCAGTAAATTTTCCACGGTTTTGCTTGCAATCTCTGGCCATATGTCCCTGTTTACCACAATTAAAACAAGCTCCTGACACACGGTAACAAACCCCACGATGCCTGTTACCACAGCTAGTACACAGCGGGGTTGTATCTCTGGAAGAATTAGAAGTATTCGAGGAGCCCGTATTTTACTTGTTTGGAAACTTCTCTTTTGAAAAGCAACCCTTCCTCTTACCACCTTTCCAGTCAGTTGTCAGTTTGGTTTGTCTAGCTATATTAGTTTCTGATATTAAGGCCCTGTCAAGTATCCTAATGTAGGTTTCCAGTTTCAAGACATTCACTTTCTCTAGAATGTCGCTTCGAAGCCCGCCTTCAAAATGTCTCGCCTTTTTATAGTCTGTATCAATTATGTATGGCGCAAACCTGGCCAATTCAGTGAACTTGGCCTCATACTCAGCTACAGTCATGCTGTTTTACCTCAGTTCCATGAACTCGGCTACCTTCATATCCCGAACACACTGCGAAAAGTACTTGTCGTAGAAGATTTCTAGAAATTTTGTCCAATCGACATCTTTGTAATTCTCACGCATCAACATCCACCATCTTCTTGCCTCGTCTTCTAGCATAAAGGTGGCTAGAAGCAATTTCTGTGTCTCCGAATACGGGAACACTTCGAACAGCTTTTCAATGCCGAGGACCCAAGCTTCAGCTTTCAAAGGGTCTAATCCACCATGGAACTGCGGTGGTTTCATCTTCTTGAACTCTTTGGTGAGAGCTATGACTCGGTCATCGTTCTGATTATCTAGCGCAGGAGGTGCCGGTGGTGGAGGTGGAGGATGTAGTTGTTGCCACTGTTGCTGTCATTCCTGTTGTTGTCTCAAAGTTTCTGCCATTTGCTGTATCAGTCTTTCCATTCTGTCTATTCTGGCAGCCGAGGATTCCTCTAATTCATCACCTCTTGTTCTCACCATCTGATTAAGCTTGCATTATATTTCATACGACAGATATACGGGTATGCATATAACAAAAACATACATATTCGGATAATTGTGAAGCAAGTAAATCACAAATTTATAACACGTAGTTGTTCATATTACAACAATTAAGCACATCCTTGATGCTTTCAAATTCATACTTATGAATGCATCCTAGATCTTTTCTAGACGCTTATTGCTCTTTTGGACAAGTGTGTGAGTTATTAACTCATGCTCTGATACCACTCTGTCATGAACCGAACCCGCCCCTATGGGTTAAGGCCATAACCGGCCAGTAATCCAGAGATTACCTACGGCCTCTATTTAAATAAGTCAAAACTCATCAGAGTAAAAAGGGCCAAACGGAAGCAATTTAAAACTTTGTCCATAGAGCTGTGCTTATATGCACATCATAACATTTCAGACATTTATATGCTAATAACTCACAACAGATTATGTACTAATACAAAACATTGTACATACAGGATCATACAAAAGTAAGCCAACCCGAGGTAACTATGTACAGACATATACGAAGACTTTGCCAACATAACTGCATAAACAAAATGACAAAAGGCGAAGTCAGTCTCGTGCGTGAGACTTTTGGGCTGACTCTTCAAAATTCTGACTGTTTGTCACAATTTCACCAGGGCTGATTTTGGACGTCCCTTAGCTCACCTACATGTACATGAATGAGTATGAGCGAATGCCCAGTGAATAATATCAAATAAGCAAGTTACATAAGCAATTATTGAAACAGTACAGCAAACGGCCTTCGGCCCAATCATTTACATCAATCGGCCTTCGGCCCAATCATTTATGTTAATCGGCCTTCGGCCCAATCATTTACATCAATCAGCCTTCGGCCCAATCATTTATGTCAATCGGCCTTTGGCCCAATCATTCATGTCAATCGGCCTTCGGCCCAATCATTCGCATCAATCGGCCTTCGGCATAATCATTCGTTTCCATCGGCCTTCGGCCCAATCATTCATTTCAATCGGCCTTTGGCTCAATCATTCATTTCAATCGACCTTTGGCCCAATCATTCGTTTCCATCGGCCTTCGGCCAAATCATTCATCTCAATCGGCCTTTGGCCCAATCATTCATTTCAATCGTTGTCCAGCATTCAATTTAATGAACTTGCAAAACTTACATAGAAGTAACAATTGGACAATAACATACTACAATATCTTATTAAGATATTACTCACAGTGATCGGTTGATTGGTTCGCCCTGGAACTCGACCCTACACATGCCATGAACATAGAAGGGTCATTAATAATTCAATCCGTTCAAAATTCACATTTTTCCTCTTTAGGCTTCATTCTTATCTCTTTAACTCATTCACAATGCTTAACATATGTCTAAGAGTGCTTGTAAGTGAAAGAGAACGGAAAACAGAACACAGAGTGCAAAAACAGGGTTTCAGAAAACAGGGTCCCCGCTCGAGCGTGGAATTCCCCGCTCGAGCGGACCCTTAAGGCCTGCAAAAGTACTGGATGCCTCAAAATTACGCTCGGTCGCGAAATCCAGCGCTCGAGCGGAAGGCCTCTCTACATGGCTCCACGCTCGAGCATGAAATACCCCGCTTGAGCGGACACCATGTCTGCAAAAAGTGCTGGGAGCACGAAATTCAGGCTCGAGCGGCGGTTTCCCCGCTCAAGCGGACATCAAAATTTCTGGAATTTCCAGAACTGTTCTTTGAGCTCCAACTTCGAATTCAAAGGTTCCAAATGCATGGTTTCGACTCCAACTTCATATATTCGAGTACTAACATGGTACAAGCACTAAATTACATCACAATGAAGCTCAATTTTTGCTAATTAATCACATGCATGTTCTAATTTACATGAAATTCGTGTCCAACAAGATAAATTCAACCATTCGAACTCCTACTCCCATAGATTGTACATGCATGTGGCATATCTCCCTCATTCTCAACTCACATGATGAAGAAATGGTTAAAAACATGAGCTTCAACTTAAAACTTACACGCATCCTACGTTTGGTGTTCAACTACACAAATTCAAAACAATTATACCCATGCATGCACACATTGACCTTTAATTCAACATAAACAACTCAATTTCAACATGATCAATTCATCTATGTTCCTTATCAACATTCAACTTGAATTCACAAGGATTACAAACTAGGATGTACAAATTCACTCACCTAGGAGCCTTAATCTTCCCAATTTATGATCAAATCTTGAATTAGACTTCAAATCTCCATGTCTCAAGACCAAAATTGCACAATCCCTCTTTCTCCATCTCTATAGTCGGCTCTCTCTTAATTTTGAGTCCAAGCATCAGCCAAATGCACTAAGGGAAGAAGTTTGAAGGTCTAAAGTCTATACAACATAACCCACTAACAATTGATTAATAATATTAAGTAATTGGGCATTAAATCACCAATATTAATCTGTTTAATTTGATCCAAATCAATTTTTAATTAAATTTCACCGTGGGCTCTAAAAGTTATGTTAATCACAAAGGCGTAATCAATTTTGGGCTTTGTGGCCGATAAGGCCCTTAATTAAATTTTCAAAGCAGATTATTCAAACAGATATTCTTATGATGAACAGATAGAATTTCCAAAACCACATATATTCACATAATTGGCACACAGAATCATATCAAACACATAATAATATTTAAATTAAGGACCAATTAGCATATTATGGAATAGGGGTATCACAAATTATTACTATATACCCAATTTTGTCATTAAAAGTACACGGTGACACGTTTGCTAACTAAAATATTTTATTCCTAAAAGATGAAATAAATTTTTGTCTCTAAAAATTTAATTTATTATAGTCCGTAACTTTCTTAATGCAACAACATTGATAGGGGAATTGTGTTGATATACTTGAGTGGATCATATTAACCATTTGATGAGTTAATAATTTTATAATGTTGTTGTGAGGGTGTTGACATAAAGTGATCAATATTGATAATTAACATTGTTAAGTCTAATCACAAAGCTCAAATGCAACTAATGGTGCTTTGTTTATTATGACACCTGATCAAGTACTCAACTAAAGCCTTTTGAGTTTTCTTTACTGTTAAAAGAGGTATAAACATTGTACCTGATGTGGACACTTGTGCCTTTGTTCAAATGGTGTAATTTTTATTTATTTATTTCAGAAATACGAGGTTATTTGTGTGGCTACTTAGGCTAAATGCTTATATGATCTGTAAAACAAAAAAATATTATAGACAAATCTCAAATTCCCATTAGACAAATACATGATCAAATTGTGTGCTTGAGTTATGTGATAATTCTGGTTGAAATGGCTCAACCTTTTGATTAACGAGCAAAAAGATTTATTTAGTTCAAACTTAATTGGGGCATATAGCTCAATTTGGTTGTTAGTCACTATAAGACTTCAATTCCTTTTAGGTCTAGTTTGGTTCATGCTGCCTAAAAAAAAATTGACTTACTTTCATCTTGTTAGGATTTTTTAATTGATAATTTTTTTTAAAAAAAATTAGGTTCCTTAAACTTAATAAGACAAATAAACCTTTTTTTTTTTTTTTGGTTTATGCTCACTATAAGACTTTGATTTTCTTAGGCTTTGTTTGGTTCAGCTAACTCAAGAAAAATCGACGTGCTTTCATTTCATTAGAATTTTTGTACAAACTAATATTTTTTATTTTATTTTTATTAGGTTCCTCTAATTTGTCATCTTAGTAGGGATTTCTTCAAATTTGATGAGTTTTTCTTAGGTTCTTATGGTCATGAGGATCCTAAAAAAAAATTAAAAAATTAAATTGATTAAATTTGAAAAAAGTTTGAACAAGATGAAAATAAGTCAATGTTTTTTCAAACTAGCTTGAACTAAACAAGACCTTAGACTCAATTGCATTTCTTGTATACTCAGTTAGAGTTGGACATTTTATTAAAAAAAAAATTATTCACTAATTGAATCCTTAACACAGTCCTATAAAAACATAAGACATGAATATTTTTATTTTTATTTTTTGTATTAATTAATTCTTGATAGATGATATGATGAGCAAGAGAGAACTCACAGGGGTTCAAGTTGTGTATTATAACAATGCAAAGCACTCACAAATAAAGAAGTTAGTAATAATTAAATCACTTCATCAAGCAAATGGAAAATTCCTCTTATTTAATTCTTTGTCATTTTGTTTTATTTATTTATGTTTTGTAGTAGACCCGCAAAACGAACAGAACGGGACTCGTCCTCCCGATTTTTTTTTTTTTTTTTTTTTTTTTTTTTTGAGAAGAAGATTCCCCAACCATCACATTAAATGAATACGAATGTTAAAAAGGCAATTTATATCAAATAGTGAAAAAAAACATTTATAAATGAACTCAGCTTGAGATTCACATACATTGTATTTTTGATATATGAAATCCATAAATTAAAGGGCATTGATCCCCTATTCAAATCTCTCCTATCTTTCTATCCCGATTCATTCTTCTATCATAGTTAGAGAAATTTATTAACAATCAATCAAATTCAAAAACATTTTACATATCAAATGGTGGAAAAACACTTAAAAATAAATTAGCATGGGATTGACATACAAGACAAAGATGTTCTATTTGGATCTCTTCTATCCTTCTGTTTTAAGTCACTTCTCTATTACAGTTAAAGAAATCTATCACGTAATACAAAGATTACTTGAGATAAATGGACAAAGAAAGATCGTGACACATTTGATCATACCCAATTAGTAATTAAGACCAAAAACAATTAACTAGGGATGGTGTATCTGGGCTAATTTGTCTTACTAAGTAATTATTTTACTAGTTCTCAATCTCCATCTACATCGAATTTGCTAATTGATTATATGCAAAAGATTGCTTCTATTGGAAAAAAGAAACATCGCTTCCTTTATTTTATGGGTCATGTTTTTCAAAATGCTTTTGAAAAAATTGATTTTTCATTCAAGTTTTTCTGATGTATGTATATACTGTTTTATTTATTTATTTATTATTATTATATTTTTTTTTTTGGGGGTTGAGAGCTATACTTTGTCATGTTTTTAGTCAATAATTAACGAGTGTCTTCTGCACACCAAATATATGTGTGTGTTATATTTTTTACCAGTTTAAAAAAGCTTCTAATTGATTTGAGATTATTTTTTAAAAATTATCTGTAAATTTTCAAAATAATTTTCATGGGTAGGTTTACTTGAGATAAATTTTCATGTATTTGGTTTTCTGTTTTTTTGTTTTGTTTTTTAATTTAGATTAATGACGACAGCTTGTGGATTTACTTGCACATCGATAAATTAAAACAAGCTAAGCCATGAAATTGACATTTTCAGACCAGGTGTATGTCTAGGTGGCCCCATACGGAAATTCATTGTATTTCACACCCACTTGGTTGCTTGTGTGTTTTTATTTTTATTTTATTGTTACCGAAAACAAAATAATGAAAAGTCCTTATTGTTTTTAATTTATTTTTTCTGAAAGTTTTTAAAAATTTGAAAACTTCTTATTGTTTCTCAAAAAGTGGATTTCTTTTACTAAAGAAAAAATTGAAAATAATTTTGAAAAGGAATAGGCTTTCTCCTGTCTAATAATTGGACTAAAGGATCCAGTTGAGTTGAGAGGGCTGTGGCTAGGAGTGTGCGCGGTGCGATTCGAGCAGTTTGAAAGTAAAATTATAACTTGAATGGCGGATTAGCGGATTGGCGGATTGGCAAATTGCGGTTTGAGCGGTTTTGGACGGATTGGCGAATTGAAGAATATTCTAACAAATAATCAAATTTTTACATAATATATAACACTAATTTATATAATATTTTTCATATATATAATACAAACTATTTTTACATAATATTTTTCATATGTATAACTATTAATTTGTAATAAATTTCACATATTAAATCTTTTTCATACTCGTTTTTACTTTGATATTTCATTATAGGTTGAAAAATATATATTTATTAATTACAGCAAAGCGGAGCGGTTTTGAAGGGGGATTATAAATTTTAAAGTTTAAACCGCGGTTAGCGGATGGAGCGGTACGGATTAATTCGGATCGGTGTAGTTTTAGCGAATTGAGCGGTATTTTGCACAGCCTTAGTTGTGAGCTCATCTGGAGTCCATCTTAGTTCACAATGTCCATTAGGTACATTATTTATGCAAAAAATATTAACTCGATGTAGAAAGCTATATGATTGGATCATATTTGTCTTTAAAAAGATGATCTAGCAAACTCAAAGTTATACTTATCGTCAATTTTTTAGACAAATATAATCTAATCATATGACTTACAAAAATCAATTAACATAATTTTTTTGCATAAGGGATTTAGTTGTGGGACACTAAAAGACAAACGGTTCACCGAAATGGATTCACAACCCCTCACCTAGTCTTTTCCATCCAATTATTGGAGTAGATGAAAACCTATCCTTTTTCAAAAATAATTTGCTTAACAATTTTTTTTACGTAAAAGGCGTATTCAGTGCACAAAACTCCCGTTTAAGCTAGATCTGGGGAAAAGTTGATGTACATAACTTTATCCCCGCAAGTGGAGAGGCTATTTCCGTGACTCGAACCTGTGACCTCTAGATCACCAAGGAGTAGCTTTACCGCTATATCAGGTCCGCCCTTCCTTAACAATTTGTTTTACATAAAATGCAAAAATAAAAATTTAAAACGAATTATCAAATAAGTCCAATGTAAAAGCCTCTAATCCTGCAAGCATATCTTATGGCTTGAGACTTGCAAGCAATGTTACACTTTAGACAACTTTCCAACTATAATTGTGTTGGTTCATCAACATCAACTTTGCATCTTTCTCTCTCTCACTCATACACAAATTTTAAATGAGAATCTCCCATCTCTAAGTCATTCCATCCAACTACCTCTTACAAAACATAGGTGCAGCTTTTTCCCTCTCCAACCAACTACCTTTCCTCTCTCCTATACACATTTCTTCACATGTACACTCCATAAATAAAATGTGCCAATCTTAATTAATGGAACCATAATCTCCATGGATTTTTTCCTGCTTTTTAGATTATTTCAAATGAACGGGCTTTTTAGGTTATTTCAAATGAACGGACAAGACAGTTGACCTAATAGTTCTTGTAATTATCCCTTGGGATAATAAGAAGATCAAGGGTTTACGATTTGAGGTGAAGGAGCAACTGTGATCCTTTCATTGTAATCTAATTAACTAACCTACTGATATTCTATTATTTGCCTAAAAAAAAGATTATTTTAAATAAAATAATAAGAGTATCTTCATCAGACATACACATTTAGAACATTTTAAAATTTTGTCTAACTTTATCACAAAATGAAGCTCCAATAAGATAGACAATATGGGGAGGTATTATACTTAAAAGAGTTAAACTTTTATCGAAATTTCATTTTAGTTACATTATTTTTAATTGTGACAGTTGATTCAATTATACTTTAAGTTACCATTTCGATTTTTCATTAATGAAACTAATAAAAATTGACAGACAAATTTGACATTAACTGCATAAACGACATGGAAAGTGTGAATTACCAAATAATATGTCAAGTAGATAAGAAGTTATGTACTATTGTTTAAGTGATGTTAATGTATTTTATGCATTTGTTTTATGTGAATTAAATGCATCTAATAATGCTTATTAGTGTAGAAGTAGTTGCTTTAGTGAACAGCGAATTTGACCGATTAATTTGTCAATCTTACCGTTTTGCCCTCAATTGGTGGATTCCACTTAGGGGGATGGATTATATGTTGACACCATTGATTCCATCACAAGATAAGCTTTTTTATATACAGAGAGAGAGAGAGAGAGAGAGAGAGAGAGAGAGAGAGAGAGAGAGAGAGAGAGAGAGAGAGAGAGAGAGAGAGAGAGATTGATAATTTCTTTTTGATAAACCTTGGGTAAAAATTAGTCTGTGAGCATCAAAAAAAATTACAAGAAAATGATTAAAAAAATACATGTAATTATGTAGTAGTCTTATGTGTTTGGTGGAAAGATTTGGAAAAAAAATTTAGAAACGGAAAGAGAAAAGGTAGGTGAAATATGAATAAAATATACTTATATTTCATATAGTTTCACACACCTTTTCTTTTTTCTTTTTCAAATCTCTTCCTAAATCTTTCAACCAAATACAATATTAGAGTATCATGTAACATTTCTTACATAATATTCGAAATCAATTACGTAACGAAATTTTTTACGAGTAGAATATATTGATTTACTATTATAGGTAGATGAGAAACGAATGATGACTTATTTAGTGTGTTATAATTTTCTGTTGGCCAAAATTATTACATAGATAATAACATATGATACTTTAAAAATATTTAATAATTTTTCAAAAAACAAATTGTGGTGCCCACTTCACATGCATAAAGAAAATAGTGAGGTTTGCCTGACATGTGATGATACTTTTTTCTTAATTTTCAAGGTTCGTATAATTTTTTTTACTTATTATTAATTGATAGGAGATTATTTAGAAATATCAAGAGAATCAACTGTATAAAAAAAATTGTAAAAACACATACTCACAAGCTTAATACCAACACTTACAATATTGATGTAATAAAGAGCCTTATTTTAGTAAAGAAACAAACAAACAAAAATTTGATAATCAGGTGTTCGGATTAGTTTATGCGCACATCAACTAATCTTGAGACCTACGCAGAGTGCCTCCTCCATATGAATCGGGCAAATCTCAGACAGAGCCCGCGAGTGTGGTCTCAAAAAATTGATAGCACCAAGTACGAGTTGAACCTAAAACCTAGAGAGAATACATCTCGAGCCCCAAACTGCACACCCACTAAGCCAACTCCTTTGGATTAAAAATAAATAATCAATGACAAGTATCTCTTGATAGATAAGGAATAAACAATTATACATAATGATCAGGGGGATTTACGTGTAAATTTTAATAAGTGGACTTAGGTTATGTTTGGCATGTTGTTTTGGGATTATTTTAGTCACAAAAAGACAAAATAGGTTAAAAAATCAATAAGACAAAATATCACATCTAAATTATAATCGTTTTATTTTTTCTCTCACAAAAGTCACAAAAAATCAAAAAAACATCTCATTCGAGGCTTTTTAACCCATGCTAAAATAGTCAAAAAAACTAAAAAGCCAACCCACATCCAGATAAAGGCTTATTATCCAATACTTGATGAGAATTAAGTTTAATAATTAATACCTATCGATAACTTACCCAATGATTAATCTCTGAACTTTCAGTTTGAAAGTATACAAGTGATCAATCGCTAACCCAATTAATTTCGGGTTAGTAGACTTGTCATATGAAAAAATGGAAAATAGCCAATCACCAGCAATCTGTTTCCCTTATTCCATGTTTGAATTGGTACCCCACCAATCCCATGCATTATATAGATAACCACCAGACATGCAAGTGATTAGTGCGCGCTCTCTCTCTCTCTCTCTGTAAGATCTGTTTTGTGGGACTGGTTGCTGTTTGTGAATTTTGTGGTTCTGAAAATGGGCAGGAAATGCTCACATTGTGGGAACATAGGTCATAACTCAAGGACTTGCACCACTCATAATAATCAAAAAATAACTCTTGTTGGTGGTCTTAAACTCTTTGGAGTTCAACTTCATATATCTTCCTCTTCTTCTTCTATTGCTATGAAGAAGAGTTCAAGCATGGATTGCTTTCCAGCTTCATCATCAACACCATCTTCATCTTCTTCTTCTACTACATCTTTGCAGCTCCTTTCCACTGATGAAAATTCTGCTAAGATAGCACCTAACGGGTATCTCTCTGAAGGGCTTGTCCGGCGAACTCAAGAGAGGAAGAAAGGTGAGTTTGGATTAACTTCTCTTTTACTTCATGTTGTTCGTGGTCTGATTTCCATATCTATCTATTTAGAACTGACTCGACCATCAGATCACTTAGCCTGTCATTTTTAACCTACAGAGAAAATCTCAAAAAATTATCGTTACTCAAGACCCTAATTTTTCAAAGCTCCAACAAGATAACGTTTCATTTCAATGTTTAGCTTAGGGTCTCAAAAAATTTCAGGCCACGACAGCCCCCCCCCCCCCCCCCTCTCTCTCTCTCTCTCTTCTTGTTCTCTACTAATGGCCAATGATAAGGTTTCCTTTTTATCTTTTTATTTTTTCCATGTATTGTTGATCTACTCGGCTAATCCTAACCTTCTATTGCTTTTTTGATAAATCATTCTGTGATTCATTCTATGTTTCTAACATTGCTATAAAAAAAATTAAAAAAAGATGACATCAATATCATTGGAATCATGGTGGACACTTAAGATATTGTTTGTTTTAAACAGCACATTTTCTCAGCTTAAATACTGATCTATTGTTTTTGGTGATGAAAAAAATTGGGTTAGGTGTACCATGGAGTGAAGAGGAGCACAGGATATTCTTAGTAGGGCTGGAAAAGCTTGGGAAAGGAGACTGGAGAGGCATATCCAGGAACTTTGTCACCACAAGAACTCCTACCCAAGTTGCCAGCCATGCCCAGAAGTATTTTCTCCGACAAATCTCTCTTCAAAAAAACAAACGCCGTCCTAGCCTATTCGATGAGGTACCACCAGTCCCATTTTAATTAACATTTTGTTTGTTTTTGACAGAAAATATTTTTTTATAAATAAAATGTCTACCTCAAAAAGTAAGTTTGTATTTGGTTGTGAGCTGAAAATGATTGCACTAGTAGTTGTGGCAGCCATAGTGTGAGGAGGCATAGGGTTGTGGTATTGGTGTCATTGATAAGATTTTAGTGTCGTTAAGTTTTGAAACGCATTTTAAGATTGATTCCCTGAAATTTATTATCACTCTCTCTAGACCTAACTTTGGGGTGACAGTTACACATATACTCTTGATTCACCAAACCAAATCTTTTAAACATGGGGTTGTAGTATTGGTGGTGTTGATAATACTCGAGTCTCATTAAATTTTGGACATTTTCTCCAATAAAAATGCAAAAACGGATTTTTTGCCCAAATCAATTCATTTTCATTGATCATGATTTTTTTTCATTGTGGATTTGTTTTCTATTGTACCAAATGCTATAGAAAATGGAAAATGTTTTCCATCAAAATTAGTGGAGCATTACTTTAAGTACGAATTTATTTTCCATCACAAATCCATCAATTTTGAATCCTAACTGTTGATGTTGATGTTATTGCTAACAAGCATGAGTTTTCTCTCACAGTCACAGAAGACAAATGGTTGTTATGTGATGGATTTCCACTCTCATGAAGAACAAGCAAGCAAAGCAAGCCAACCTTCAATGCCTGTTTGGCTGCATGGTTCAATATTTGAATCCCAGACAACTGTTGAAAATCAAGCACCTGATCTAGAGCTTAAACTTGCAGCCCCAAGGCCGCTGAATCAACAAAGCAAATCACCCAGTAGAGGTGCTGGCCTTTTTGCTGGACCAATCAGTGTGGTCTAGAAAAAAAAAAAAAGATCATGCAGAGCCAAGGCAGAAATGTATGGGACATCCTATTCTATACATACATATATTTCATAAATATGTGAATGTATGGGTTTTAAAAGGGTATGATACATGTGTGAATGTTCATGGTGAAGGTCTCATGCCTTTGTCCAAGAAAGAAACATGAAATAGTTGAAAATGTGGCACTGGCAATGTATAAGGGAACTCAATTTTATCAGGAAAATTTTCATTTCATATTATGCAAAGTTGTGTTTCCATGACTTGTTCACTTCTAGGATGTTTCGGATGTCGTGGGAATCTAGCTCTCCCTCAAAATCCTTGTCCTCCTAGTATCCAATGAACCTTCTAGCTGCATGATGAATTTTGAAACTCTGAAAATTTTTGAGTTGGATACAGATGTTTGGTGTATCAAACTTGAACCATGGGTCATTTACAAGATCAGAGCTTGGACATTGATTTTCTGCACATAATTTGTTTGAAATTAGTTTGGAAAATGCTAGCATGGCTTATAATAAGCCTGAGTTGTTAAAATAAGCCAACTGTTACTTGGCTACTCTTGTTCCTGCCAAAAAGTCAACTTAAGCCACTTAAAAAAGTTATCAGAAAAGTAAAAAAAAAACTTCAAAATATGCCAAAGGAACTAGCTTTTTCAAGTACTAGCTTACTTGTGGGCTTATCTTAACCCAATAAGCTAGCTTATAATACCAAAGGAGATCCCTAGTATTGTTGTTGATTAATTTCAGTTGATGAGTCAAAGTGATAGTTGATTGATTTCTCAACCTGCACGCCAAATTTTTGTCTCCCTATTCCAAAACAAATATTTTCATTTATTTCTTGAGATTCTTGTTTCTCAAAATTTTCACATGATCTAATGGGCTTGGAGACGGTAGATTCTTACTCCTTCGAGTAGGTTTGAACTATCCTTAATTAATTGTGCTTCTATACAAATAAGCAAATTAATAGATACTGTGCTCTCGTCTTTCATCAAAACTAGGTTTGTTCAACATCTGAATCCTCTTTGGGTGAAATCAGGAGTAATGTGATATGAACTATTTGGGCAAAACTCAACCTTGAAAATTGAATTGAGAAAAGATCCTATTACTATCACTCTAATCATCCGAGCAGTTCATAACAATAAGCAAAAAGAGATCTGTAAGCAAGAAAGATCCTATTGTTATCACTCCATTGCATTTTCAGAGTATTTGCAACTGAAAATAATAAGCAGTTGAGCCAAAGGTTAACAAACCTGGTAACTGTTTTTTGTGAGGGCTTGAAATTTCCGGAAGGTAAGATTTTCTTCATCGGAGATTCCAGAAGCTCAATCTGTTGATCCACAGGAACAGCTTCCCGAACTTCATCCACCAGAAAAGACCAGTCCCTCTTGCCTATTTTCGTGTAGTTGAAAGCAGACATTGATAAGAAATCTCACAGGTGCTAATGCTATGGTTATAATCAAAACACCGAGTGTCAAATAGGGAAAAGAAGTTGAGGTACCAAGAAGGCGGCAGACATATGCTTTGACATCAAATTCTTCCAACTGGTCCATATGCTCTCCAGTTCCAATAAATATTACAGGACTCTTTGTTGTCACAACACGGAAAAAATAAAATGCTGACAACTTTGGAGATCACAAAACATTAAGGTGATCAACTAATAATGCATTCCTTTTTTAATTTTAAAAAAATAGCGGGAATTAGTTTTTCTCAAGCACTATAAGCTAATAATTTGGTAACAAGCACAGCCCCAACAGAAACATTTTGTTTAAGTGCTTCAGCTTGATCAAATGCAGCTTGGCCAATACAGGTATCCATAACAAACACAACAAGATCTGGTCTCTGGAAAAAGAAAGCAGATTCTTTTATGTTTTTTATTTTTCTTACACACGATACATTTGAATGACAAGTGCAACGAAAAAAGGTGAAAGAAGGTTAAATTGGAATTTTAAAAACAAGCCAATTACCATTGCTCCAAACACTTGTTGCATTTCTTCAAAGAGAGCAAATTCCTTTGTGCTGCCTGCTCATGTCAATGATAATAAGGTCATGGTTTTCCTTCTTAAACCTTTCAACACCTACCACAGCTATTTTGACAGGATCTGACCCCAAATATATGTAACAAAAACCTTATCATCGTCACGTAATGTGTAAATGAGAAGTTAATGCAAGAATGAGATCTTTTTATAGACGCAACTAAATATGTTTGACATATATTGACATTTCCCTTCCCTCATATTCCACTAATGAATTCAGATGCATGAACTCGAACATCCTCAATTGCATACTTGTGGTGGTAAAACAGAGGTATGTACAGAATTATACAAGTTTCACTCAATGTGATCAAATTTCATATATTTAGCACAATGCATCTACTTTTAGATTATTTCATTAGTGGTATGGATTGAATTCTACAACTAAACATTAGTCAGGAAGTCATTGGAAAAAAATTAGAGACACTTTTTCCTTAAAGCAATGATGCAAATGCATGATATCCTATTAATGATTAATTGCCCAAATGTCAGCTGAATTTAGAAAACCTTATCATCGTCACGTAATGTGTAAATGACAGGATCTGACTCCAAATATATGTAACAAAAACCTTATCATCGTCACGTAATGTGTAAATGAGAAGTTAATGCAAGAATGAGATCTTTTTATAGACGCAACTAAATATGTTTGACATATATTGACATTTCTCTTCCCTCATATTCCACTAATGAATTCAGATGCATGAACTCGAACATCCTCAATTGCATACTTGTGGTGGTAAAACAGAGGTATGTACAGAATTATACAAGTTTCACTCAATGTGATCAAATTTCATATGTTTAGCACAATGCATCTACTTTTAGATTATTTCATTAGTGGTATGGATTGAATTCTACAACTACACATTAGTCAGGAAGTCATTGGAAAAAAATTAGAGACACTTACACTTTCTGCAATGTTAATTCATTTCCCTTAAAGCAATGATGCAAATGCATGATATCCTATTAATGAGTAATTGCCCAAATGTCAGCTGAATTTAGAATGCTCAAGTGGGGTCTTTACAAGATCCAAAAAGCCAAAAAATCCATTACCGTTGCATCGTACCTCTGTACATCTAAGGTATATGGGAAATATAATCTCCAGTAAACATAATGACAGTACCTTCCGTGATATGGTATTCTGGCCTCAGCAGAATTTTTCTCCAACTGATCAAATGCGCCAGCTCTAAATGTATTAGCACAAACTAGAGCCAGTTTCCAACCTTTCTTTTGATGTTAATGAGCATATTTGGTACATGTTGTGGTTTTACCAGACCCTGAGATTGTAAACATCAATTAGTGGAGGCATAGGCCAAACCTACCAATATGAAATGCAGACTGCAGCTAAATCAAAATAAGATAAGTCAAATCTAGTAAAAGAATGATATTGCAGAAATTGACATTACCTTGTAAAATGATGCTAGTTTTCCTTTTTCCAGAAGTGAAAGATGGCTTTCCAGGATCCAACATTCTGCATAGCTCTCGAAAAACAGTCTGTAGGTAAAGTAGAGCCACTCTTAGACTAGCGTAACAGCATAACAACAATAAAGCAAGGGCTGATTATTGAGCATAGACGTATAATTATGTTTTGGCAAAGAGGCTTGAGATGAAACAAACAATAAAACTGGAAAACTAAGAAGCCACTTCTCATGGTCTGATTAACTAAATCCATAACAAATAGTGTTGGACAATCTTCACTCTAATTAAATTAATTAATTCTGTTTGGATACTAAATAATAAACAAAATATAAAAGAAAAATGGGAAAGGAGAGAGAACGTTTGATTACAAGAATCAAACTAGAAATAGAATTAAATAAATAAAAATAAATTTTATTTTGTTATAAAAACAAAATTAAAATCTGATTTAAATAAATAATAAAAACAGAAAATAAATAAATAACTTACTTGATTAATATCTTAAATATTATTCTGATCAAGTCCAGTGTTTGACACTGTGTCCTTAAGACAAATTCGTCCTCTCCACGGTGCTTTCAGAATATAGACGTCTATCTCCCAAGATGAATTGATCAACAACAAATAAATGCAGCACTACAATTTATTTGTTCAACGAACACACTAAGTGTTTACACTCTTTCTCACAAAAATTAAATGTAGCAAAATGAAGATTAAATTTGTAGAGGAGAAGTACGAAATTTCTGAATATAAACATCAAATGAGGACTGCCTATTTATAGATATAGTGGTGGTTATTGATTTTGAATTAAACAGGTGCAAACCTGTTTTGAACAGGTATGAAACCTGTTTGGTTTTGAATTAAATAGATATAAATCTATTGGATTCAAAATTCAAACAGATAAAACCGTAGGGACCTGTTTGGGTGTAGAGAAAAACCGAAACAGATTAATTTAAATTCTGGGATAGATTTTATTTCAAAAAATAAAATTAAATCCAAATATTTTTTACTCAAAAAGATTAGTATTGGGCCGAACAAGCCCAACCCAACCACACACCCGCGCCCAAGCCCAGCTCGCCCGACCGGTGACGACGGCGCGCGCGGTGATTTTCGGGTCCAATGGGTCTAGCCCATTTTGCCCATAACCTCCCTCTCTACAAAACTTGGGTATCCCTTGGGGCACACCCCAAGGTCCAATCTCATGCCTTATAAACCCACTCAAAACTTTCCACCAAATCAATGTGGAACAAGCCATTTTTCAACCTTAAGGAATTTCCACCAAAACTCCATTTTCATGGAGGTCACTTTGACTTCAATTTTCCATTCACCTGATAATGGTTTTCAGCAACCAAATATACCACGTGAATCACAACGCGGCATAGAACGCGTTACCACTTAGACCAGCCAAATTTGACGCTCAGGTCTCACTTAAATAATGGACCAAAGTTAGGAAAAAATTCTGTTTTTATCCAGAATTTTTCAACCATTTCCAACAATCCCCCACATAAATGGAATTTGATGACAACGGAAATGCAACAATATGCAGACTTTATCAAAAGAGTATAAGTTGAAAATATCTTACATCAAGATAGGTAACTCTCGGCCTTGAACCTTCCCTAGTGATAACCTATCGAACTGACTAGCTAATCAATGGACGCGATGCCTTAAATTGTTCAGCCGTTTGTGTAAGCCAAGACAATAGATTTCACACAAAATATCTTCTAACACATTGTGGTTCTCACTGTTGTGTTCATTTTGGCCTTGAACGCTCTTGGTTTTCATGAGTGTTTCTGGAGAATTAAGCCTCTTTCATTCTCATAGAACCGGCCCCAGTTCGACACTCATATAGGTGATTCTTATTTTCTTATACCCCAGCATACAACATATGTTGCAGATATCACTCTCACCATAGGAATAGGTAGGGAAATTTTAATCCCTTGGTGATTTCTGGCGAGTCACACATAACTTAGTTGTCCCTTTGAACTAAGTTCTTGGGATCTCCAGTCATATAAGTAGGGTTACCATTATGATGACTCTTATGTAATAGGCTTTAATCCTATCACATTCGATAAACTATACACGAGCTCTTTTGTCAAACCTTTTGTTAACAGATCCGCAATATTCTCTTTAGATTTTATATAATCTATTGAGATTATTCCATTTGACAACAATTGCCTTACGGTATTATGTCGACGATGAATATGTCGTGACTTACCATTATGCATATGATTTTGTGCTCTGCCTATTGCGGATTGACTAACACAATGAATGCAAATAGCTGGCATAGGTTTTGGCCACATTAAAATGTCTTCTAAGA
This sequence comes from Camellia sinensis, assembly GCF_004153795.1. NCBI lineage: Eukaryota > Viridiplantae > Streptophyta > Magnoliopsida > Ericales > Theaceae > Camellia > Camellia sinensis. The sequence goes on along the minus strand of NW_021024569.1, from coordinate 895,297 downwards.
AGTGACGAAGCCATTCTGCTTCTTCTCCTATTTTTTCTAAAGCAATGAACTCGGATTCCATTGTGGATCACACAATGCATGTTTGTTTCGTGGATTTTCAAGAAACAGCAGCGCCTCCCAGAGTAATGACATATCTACTAGTGGATTTTGAATCATTAGTATCCGATATCCAATTTGCGTCACAATAACCTTCGAGTACTGCTGGATATCGCGTAAAGTTCAAACTATGATCACGAGTAAATCTTAGATATCTAAGAACCCGAATGATCACTTTCCAATGGTCTTCTCCGGGATTACTAGTGTACCTACTCAATTTACTGACTACATAAGTTATGTCAGGACGAGTACAATTCATTAGGTACATTAGGCTTCCAATGATTTTGGAGTATTTTAACTGAGACACTGCATCACCTTTATTTTTCGATAAATAAAGACTGATATCTACAGGTGTTCTAGCTACATTCAAATCATCCTTGATAAATTTATCAAGAATTTTCTCAATATAATAAGGTTGAGATAATGCATATCCGTCAGATGTTTTAGTAATTTTCATTCCTAATATAACATCTGCAAACCCCCATATCTTTCATATCAAATCTTTTGTTAAGCATTTGCTTAGTTGATTTGATCATTTTTTGACTGCTTCCAATGATAAGCATGTCATCCACATAAAGACAAACTATGACATATCCTTGGTCAGTGTTTTTAACATAAACGCATTTGTCACATTCGTTTATCTTAAACCCATTAGTAAACATTGCGTGATCAAATTTTTCATGCCATTGCTTAGGTGCTTATTTTAATCAATAAAGAGACTTTATAAGCCGACAAACTTTCTTTTCTTGCCCCGACACGACAAACCCTTCGGGTTGCTCCATATAGATCTCTTCATTTAGATCACCATTTAAAAAAGCTGTCTTAACATCCATTTGATGTATTTCTAAATTAAACAACGCTGCTATAGCAATAAGCATGCGAATGGATGTTATTCTAGTCACAGAGAAATATGTGTCAAAATAGTCCAAACCTTCCTTTTATCTGTAACCTTTTACTACGAGTCTTGCTTTATACTTGTCTATTGAACCATCTGCTTTCATTTTTCTCTTGAATATCTACTTATATCCAAGAGGTTTAGAACTAGGTGGAAGATCCACCAATTCCCAAGTATGATTTTGCATAATGGATTCAATTTCATTATTAACAGCCTCTTTCCACAAAGATGCTTCAGGACCTGTCATTGCTTCTTTAAAGCTTTGAGGTTCATTTTCTAACAAGTATGTTAGAAAATCTGGACCAAAGGATTTTGATGTTCTCGCTCTCTTACTTCGTCTTGGTTCATCATCAGTTAAATCCTGTAGGTCGAAACCATTACTAGTCTCTTGTGTTTGATTGTCATTAATCCCTTGACTTTGTGTACAATCATAAATTCTTTTCTGTGAACTTAATTCATGTCCTTTCTTGTAAGGAAAGACATGTTCAAAAAACACAGCATTCCTTAACTCTATAATAGTGTTCACATTTATATCAAGTATTTTTGATTTATAAGTCAAAAAGTGATATACACTACTATTTTGAGCATAACCAATAAACACACAATCTACTGTTTTTTTGTTAGTCTAATCTTAGTCTTTTTAGAAACAGGAACTTCAACTTTTGCTAAACACCCCCACACTTTTAAGTATTTGTAAGAAGGTGGTCGACATTTCCACAATTCATAAGGAGTGCTGTTGGTTTTCTTGTGGGGTATTCTGTTAAGAACATAATTAGCAGGCAAAATTGCTTCCCCCCACAAGTTCTGTGGTAAGCCTGAACTTAGTAACATGGCATTCATCATTTCTTTTATGGTTCTATTCTTCCTTTCAGCAATTCCATTTTGCTGAGAAGAATGGGGTGCTGTAGTTTGGTGAATAATGCCATGTTGTGCACAAAATTCATTTAATGGTGCATCATATTCACCACCCATATCACTTCTAACCATTTTAATAGTTTTACCAAGTTAATTTTCAACTTCAGTTTTGTAGAGTTTAAACATTTCTAAGGCATCATCTTCGTTTTTAAGTAAGTATATATAACAATATTTTGTGTAATCATCAATAAATGTTATGAAATACTTTTTGCCTCCTCTAGTTTGAACAAATTTAAGATCATATACATCTGTATGAATTAATTCCAGAGGTTCAGTTTTTCTTTCAACTGATTTAAATGGAGCCTTAGTTAGTTTCGCTTCTACACAAATTTCACATTTATGATTAGGATTAATTTCAAATTTTGATATATAATCTAAACCAATTAATCTATGCAAAGCATCAAAATACGTATGTCCTAATCTACCATGCCATAAATTTGACTCAATAATATAAACAAAAGATGTGTTATTCTTATTCATAGCAACTTTTGGTACAAATGTCATTACATTTAATTTGAAGAGACCATCACTCACGTATTCCTTACCAACATACATTCCACTCTTTGATAATACAAATTTATCAGACTCAAAAACAAGCCTAAAACTATTTTTACTTAACAAAGAGCCAAAAACCAAATTCTTCCGGATATCAAGTACATGCAGTACGTTGTTAAGGGTCAGTTCTTTCCCTGATGTCATCTTCAAGATCACCTTTCCTTGTCCAGCCACAGTAGAAGTAGAAGAATTTTTCATGAAAAGTTGTTCACCATTTGCAGCCTCTTCAAGATCACCTTTCCTTGTCCAGCCACAGTAGAAGTAGAAGAATTTTTCATGAAAAGTTGTTCACCATTTGCAGCCTCATTGTAGGTAGTAAACATCTTCTTGTCCGTACAAATATGACAAGTTGCCCTAGTGTCAACCCACCATTCCTTGGGATTTCCAACCAAATTACCCTCAGACACCACAACAGTGAGGTTGATGTCATTTACTCCGTCAGAGATATAATCTAGTTCAGTTACATTGGCCTAATTGGTAGTCTTCTTGCTTGTACTTCCGCGATCCTTCTTAGGGCGGCGGCAGTCAGAAACTCGATGTCCAGTCTTGCCACAGTTATAGTATTTTCCTTTGAACTTTTTGTTGCCATTGTTGTCGCCTTGTTTAAGACCATCTCCACTAAACTTCCTCTTTTTGTTATGTGGTTTGTGAACTTGTTCAACCATATTAGCCTTGGACTCAATGGGATTTTTCTCATTCCTCTTTTCAGCCTTTCGGTTATCTTCCTCAATTCTCGATCTTACAATCAACTCATCCATAGTCATCTCCTTGCGTTTATGTTTTAAATAATTTTTGAAATCTTTCCAAGCCGTTGATAACTTTTCCACTAAAGCAGCAACTTGGAAAGACTCGTTAAGAGACATACCTTCTGAATGAATATCATGCAAAATTATTTGAAAATTTTAAACTTGAGATATTACCGTTTGGGAGTCTATCATAACAAAGTCCAGAAATTTACGGACAACAAATTTCTTCCTACCGGCATCCTCTGTCTTGTATTTCTTTTCCAAAGAATCCCACAATTCTTTTGCTGTTTTCAGAGGACTGTAAACATTATACAGCATGTTGTCAAGGCCATTGAGGATGTAGTTTCTGCACAGGAAATCTGAATGTTTCCAAGCATCTACAGCGACAACAACTTGCCATTCACTTTCACCCTCTTTAAGTGTTGGAGCCTCTTCATGGAGAAACCGGGCCAAATTAAGAGATGTAAGATAAAACAGCATCTTCTGCCGCCATCTCTTAAACTCGGCACCGTTAAATTTTTCTGATTTTTCTCCATGATTTATTGGTACTTGAACATGGTTCTGGATAGGGACCAGAGTTGGTGTAACAGTAGCAGTTTCAGTTGTAGTAGCCATAATATCTGATTACAAAAATCAGAAAAACAAACCAAAAATTAATTTTTCTAGTTACTAAAACCAAAAAATAAATTAAAATACAAAATAATTTTATTTTCCTTATTACTGAAATTAGAAAAATAAAATACCACAATAATTTTCTGTAACACCAAATAATATTCTGCAATTGTAAATGACACCAGTATATTACTACTAGTTGTCAAAGAAAATAGACAGTATATTACTACTGTCCGTCAAATAGTTTATAAATACTATTTGTATTTTCCAACCAGAATATTACTTTGAAAACACAGAAAATTAAATACAATGAAGATACCAAGGAGGAAAAGTACGAAATTTCTGAATATAAGCATCAAATGAGGGCTGCATATTTATAGATGTAGTGGTGGCTATTGATTTTGAATTAAATAGGTGCAAACCTGTTTTGAACAGGTATGAAACCTGTTTAGTTTTGAATTAAACTGATTTAAATCTGTTAGGTTCAAAATTCAAACAGATAAAACCGTAGGGACCTGTTTGGGTGTAGAGAAAAACCGGAACAGATTAATTTAAATTCTGGGACAGATTTTATTTCAAAAAATAAAATTAAATCCAAATGTTTTTGGCCCAAAAATATTAGTATTGGGCCGAACAAGCCCAACCACACACCTGCGCCCAAGCCCAGCCCGCCTGACTGGTAACGGCGCGCGTGGTGATTTTGGGTCCAATGGGTCTAGCCCATTTTGCCCATAACCTCCCTCTCTACAAAACTTGGGTACCCCTTAGGACACACCCCAAGGTCCAATCCCATGCCTTATGAACCCACTCAAAACGTCCCACCAAATCAATCTGGGACAAGCCATTTTCCAGCCTTAAGGAATTTCCACCAAAACTCTATTTCCATGGAGCTCACTTTGGCTTCAATTTCCCATTCACCCGATAATGGTTTTCAGCAACCAAATATACCACGTGAATCACAACGCGGCATAGAACGCGTTACCACTTAGACCCGCCAAATTTGACGCTCGGGTCCCACCTAAATAATAGACCAAAGTTAGAAAAAAATTCTATTTTTACCCAGAATTTTTCAAGCATTTCCAACAAATAGAAGTGACCTATATGGTGGAGACAATAAGTTGCTGGAAGCTGTGAAATCTATTCTTCAAGTTATGAGGTTCCAAGAAAGAAAAGCTTTACAGGATTGGAGCAAGATAACTTTCTTATCATGTTTCTTTACGAAAGGTAATTCTGTTTTTCAGTAGATTTTATATTAGAAATTGGTTTAGAGCTACATTTGTTTGTGAAAAAAACTACAAAGATGTAACTGTTGTTCAAATTTTGAAATTAAATAAATAGATTTATGAAGAAATCAAATTATATATATACTAAGAACACATACTAATAATTACAACTAAATTTCAACAGAAATACACAAAACAATAAAATGATAAAGAAACCAAATTGAAGCCTGCACGCTAGCAGTTTCCTTAAAACAGATTTCGCCGCCTCACGTGTCGAGTGCTTGAGGAATCCCGGCGTCTGTCTCCCAGGATACGGCAGTCAAAACCAGCTACGGCAGAAGCACTCTCTGTCTAGCTTAGCGAACAAAACAGTGGCAGCACTCTCTCACTGTAGGAACTTTCAGGCAAACTAAAGGCATTCCTTCAGCATGAATTTCATGCAAGATCACTTGGAACTCCTGGA
>NW_021024569.1:853854-887200 GCF_004153795.1 Camellia sinensis | reverse complement strand
ACTTTTACAAGCAACTTCACAAAATACGGTCAACATAAGCCTATAAGCATTCTGCCATTCAAATATTTCCACTATCATCGCTATCGAGAACACAAAATATTTCCCAACAGCTTGAATTTGGGCCATCATAGTTCAGATACTACCTTTCCTGGCACTTATTATAAATAAATGCTATTACACAAATTACATGCGTTTACGTGAAAGGTTTAGTAAAAAATTTAATAATTTATTTAGAATTTTTAACATAATTTCTCATTATAATGAACAAAATACAAGAAGTGAGTTGTCATAGAATCTATAATTGTCTGAAAAGATTCACTATTGTAGACACTTATACATGGTTATTATTGCAATTATATCCTTTCTAAAAAATAAAAAGTAAAAACATTTTATGCATCTGTAAATGGTAATAGGAGTAGGTCTGAGTTCAACTCTAAGGCCCCGTTTGTTTTTTGCTATTACAATCTGGAGTGGACTGTGATAGATGAATAGGCCCCCAATTCCATGTTTATTTTGGAAATGAAGGTTTGTATTAATAATCCGTTCAGACTATGAAAGCCCTTGGAGGTCCGGATTGATAGTCTGTGCGAGGAGGTGATATTCGAAGTTAATCCGTTCAGCTTAAGGTGTTACCGGACGTCCACCCAAAAATCTGGCCGATCGTCCGGCTGGTCAACCAGTCAATTGCAATTTTTTTTTTTAATATACTTGTTGGGCATTTTTTTTATAACATTAATGTTTAATGTTTTTGTATTTTTATTTTTTTATATTTATTTTATATAAAAATAATTTAACAATCCCTACACCAACAACTATTATCAAAACAAACACAATTTTACTTAATCTCCTCACTATCAAGCCCCTCACTAACAAATGGAGGTGGGATCTACTATATGTTGTGTTTGTTTTGGGAGATGGAGAGGGATTCATAATAGTAAACGGCAACATAATATAAAGCAACTAATCTAAAGCAATTGTACATACAATCAAATATTATTTAACCTTCTAGCAAATCATAGAATAGCAAAATAACTAAGGAATTAAGATATTATACAAGTTACAAAACCTTATAACTTCTACATTAAATTAAAAATTAATTGCCATAAATTATATAAGAATTTAATTCACAATAACCATGTAAATAAATATAGGCAAGTTACACAAATTTTATAATTCCAAAGAACTACATTTAATTCAAACTTTAATTTATCCAATTAAATCACACATTATTCATAGAAATAACTTATGTGTATAACTCTAGAAAACTAGAAGCAATTTCACATGCAAATTAGATAGTAAAGCTAGAAGCATGCAAAATCAAAATATACATACCATTTTACACACCATTTTACATGGATGTGAAACCAATATGAATATTTTATGTAAATTTTTTTTTTCCATATATTATGTGAGAGTGTGTGTATAATATTATGTAAAATATTTAAAATCCTTAACATTGCTAGACACGAAATATCCATTCATCCATAACCATTGTGTAATACTAGGATTCTCACAAAAATTACATAATACTCATATAAATATTGTATAATATTTTTGATGATTTTTTAAGAACTATAGCATTTTTTATTAGTTGTGAAAAAAGAAAAAAAAAATACCACTTGTAACAAGAAAAACAACCAGCTAATAAAATTTTGAATAAATTATAAATACACATTCTGAGATTTATTTAAAATACTAATTGCCTCTTGTGATTTTGGATATTACAAATATTCATTCGTAATAAATTTTTTATTTAACAAAAAAATAAAATTCTTAATTACTCTTCCATATAACAATAAAATTATTTGAATTGTTAATTAAAATATATTTATAACATCATTAAAAACTATTAATTGAATTCATAATTTTTAAATTCTAAAGAACAATTCATACTTTAAATAAATTCATAAAGTTTATATATTTTACCTTAAAATTTATGTAACAAATTCAAAAAGTGGGTTTCTCTTGATATCCTTTGTCCTTGTCAATCTAAATTTTATTCCATTTAAATGTGGAAAGATGGTTGTGACTTGTGGCTTATTTTAAATTGTGTTATTCCTTTATTACAGTATGAATACTGCTTTTTCTAACTCAAAAGAAGAAAACTGTTTTGTTTTTTCATTATTGGTGATGAAATTTTTGCATGGGTTTACAAATAAAAAATTATATACAGACTCATATTTTAGACATTTTTTTTAATTTAATGATATATAAAAGATATAATTTACTAATAATTAGAGAAAATATAAGAAATTAAGATTATCTTAAATATTTTAATAAATTATCAAATCATTGAATTTGAAAAATGGGTATAATTTTCTAGCCTAGATAGCACTATTCTTGGCAAATTAATGGTTAAAATGTATTGTTCTCCTTTTGTTTCACTTCATGGTTCAATAACTTTTATTTTGAATTAATTAATCTTGAATGTCATTCATAATATAGAAAATGTTTTAACATCCTTAAAAAATCTCTACAATTTGATCTAAATTGGCACAATATGTTATGTGTGAATTTTTAATTTATTATAAATTCAAAAATAAATTATAAATACACCTTTTGCAATTTATTTAAAATATGATATGTCTCCCACAATTTTGAAAATTACATCACATCCCTTAAAATTTTCAATTTCATAACAAATGGCCTCATTTATTAATAAATTATCAAATCTATTAACAGTTTTTAATGATGTTAGAAATTTATTTTAATTAATCATTTGGATAATTTTATAATTGTATAGAAAAGCAGTTAGAAATATCATTTTTACAATTAGTTCTGTTAAATAAAAAATTCTGACAATGAGATATTTGTAATTTTTCAAATTATAAAAAGTAATTCATATTTTAATTAAACTTTAGGAGATATATTTGTAATTTATCTTAAATTTAATTATATAATACTTAATTTGTTTATCATGTCATTGTAAATAGATTTACAAATAAAAATTTATGAATCTCAATGGTTTTAGAATTATTATTTGAGTGTGGAATTGTATTTTGAGTTTTGAGTTTTGAGTTTTTGAATTCTAATTTGAAAAGAGAAAAGAAAAATGTTTGGTGGCCCGAATTTGTGTGATCCGAATGACTCAAATGTATCAAAACAACGTCGTTTTGCACCCAAAACGATGTCATTTTGAGACATTTGAGCCATTCAAGTCAAGAAAATTTGGATTACCTAACATTGTTGAAGAGAAAATTTGTTTAATTATGAGTTTTAAAAATAGTTTTGGATGATTTGTACTTTTTTTTGATTGATTGATGTATAGAATGTGAGAGAATATGAGAGGTAAGAAGAGAGATGAGAGAGAAAAAGTGATTGATTAATTAATTAATTAATAATAATAATAAGTTTTGAAAGTAATTTTGAATTGTACTTTAAAAATTTGTTTGATTATAAATTTTGATTCATAATTTAAAAACAGTATTAAGTTTTAAAAATTAAATCAAATGTTATCTAAAATTTGCTAAAGCCTTTAATATTATGAACAGTACAAGATGATAAGATTGGGCATTTGGATTAGTTGTTCAAGACGCAACATCAAAATAATGGACAAGGGGTGCCTGCTGTGCTTAAGCACAGCAGCAGGGTGTGCCATGCATACAACACACTAATAAAAAAAAAAAAACAAAAGAAAAATTATATTAAAAAAAAAAAGAAGCAAAACTATGGGTGGAATAGGCACAGCAGTGCCTGCTGTACAGCAGGCACCCCTTTTCCCAAAATAATACATTTCTTTCTGTTGATAGAATCTGGATTGTTATAAACGGTAATTAGGGGTGAGCATGATCCGGATTGGACTGGATTAGGGTAAAATCAGGACTAATTCGTTATTTACGATTCTTGAAAAATTGGAACCAATCCAATCCGCTTAAAACATGGAACCAATCCATTTAAATACGGATTGGATTGGTTTAAGACTACGGATTCACATAATTAAATAATAAATATATATATATATATATAACACTTTAATTTCATAAAAATATAAACATAGCGCTATATCAGTTCCACAATAGTAACATATTTTTCTATAATAGCGACATACTGTTCTAGAATTTAAACAACCATAAGAAAACTAGTTTCACCATAAGTATTTAGACCATTACAAATTAAAACTAAAAACTAACAAACAAAAGTAATAAAATAAGATATTATACGGTTTTAGGTTTGAGTTTAGATTTCATATATAATAAGAGAAGATAATATGGGAGAGGATGTATAATAAAAATATAGACTATTTGTATACGGTCCGGATCGTTTCCAATCCGGAACTGTAGGGTTCAATCCGAAACCAATCCGTGGACTACGGATTTTTAATTCTTCAATCCGGAACCGAACCGCGGATTCAAAAAACGGACTACGGATTTTTAATTCTTCAATCCGGAACCGAACCGCGGATTCAAAAAACCAATCCAAACCTATCGGATTGGACTGGACTGGATCAAATTACGGATTTCACAGATTCCTTACTCAGCCCTAACGGTAATGTTGACGTGGCTTGTAAGGTGTATAATTATTGGAAAATATTTGGGACCCTTTAATGATGCGGATCAGTGATGTGTTTGTATTTTTTTTATTTCTTTTTCTTTTTTACTTGGACCAATCACAAGTGAGTAGAAATTGTGGGGTGATGGTTTGTAGGAATTTGAATCATTACTGATAATTATTGGTCCTCATGATTTTTTATTTTTATTTTTTAGATAGGGAGGCGATCACTTTGTATATCATTAAAAAAAAAATTAATAATCATAACTTATTTAATTTAAAATAAATATTAAAAAGTATTTTACCAAATAACTAAAAATTTTAATGCTAGCGATATCACATCATATTACCAACCAATAATGGTTCTTTTTTTTTATGTCATATAAAGAGAAAATAAGTTATTGTTTGACAATAGACTTTTTTTTTAGTTAGTTTTTTTTGAATATTTTAATTTGAAATTAAAAGTTCGTTTGCATTGTTTTTTTTTAATTTTGTACAAAAAAATAAAATAATTATAATTTAGATATTACATTTTGTTTTATCAATTTTTTAGTCTAATTTAATCCTCGTTTGGCATGTGAAATTTTGGGACTAAAAGATTAAAATAGTAATAAAAAAACAAAATAAATTAAAAAAATTAATAAAATAAAATATCACATTTAAATCATAATCATTTTATTTATTTTTTTCACAAAAGTAAAAAAAAAATTAAAATTTCATCCCAAACGAGACTTTTTAAAAAAAATTTAAAATTTCATCCCAAACGAGACTTTTTAATCTAAGGGCTGATTTGTCTTAAAAAAAATCATATAAAATGAGTGTCTTGAGTTTGTATTTTTTTATTTTTGGTGTAATACTGTTAGTTATACTTTCTACAAAAAAAATTACAAAATAAAATGTTTCATTGTGTTATTAGGTTAAAAAAAATCAATTATTATTTTTCTTGGTTTATATCAACATCTATGTTTGTAAGTTTATATTCATTTTTTTTTTATATATATTTAAAAAACTGTGATGCATAAAATGTGTGTAATTATTTAGACTTAGACTTAAAAAATTTGGGATTTCTTTTCCATTTGATTTGGACTATGTTAATCGATGTCAAATTGTATTTTTAAAATTTTGTAGTTTCATTTATAAAAAACTTCAATAATATTTACATTTTGTGTCTTTATATATAATAAGCCAATTAGAAATCAAAATTATTATTGTACTCTATTAGTCAAAGTACGCATGTGAACAATTGTGGCTCACTTTAACAACGTAAAATTCTAATTTAATCAATGTACATTGTTTGTAAATTAGTTTTTACATATATCTTATATATTTTTTGCAAGATTAGAAAGATCTTCAGTCTTATCTTACCAAATTGAGATTTTATATGAATTTTTGTTTTAGAGTTTTCTTTAATTAAGATTAGTAAATATTATATTTTCTTAAAAAAAATTGGACAAATTTTAACGTATATCTATTTCATTTATCAAATATCTTAATATCAAATGTTACATTACACATAGTTATACATGTGATTTATATGTGCATTATTAGAAAATTTAATGTAAATTTCATATTATAATTCCAAATAAATTTACACACGCATCGCGTATGCGCGGCCGCTAGTATATATATATATATATATATATATATTATATTTTAGAAATACGAGTAGTAAACGTAACAGAGAGCAATGGATTCAAGAAACTCATCCGTAATTTTACAAATCTCTCTCTCTGTCTCTCTCTCTCTCTCTCTCTCTCTCTGTATAGATTATTGTTATTCAATTAATGTTGCGATCTGTGTTTTTCTTGTTTGTGGCAGAGATTGAGCTCTCTGAGTATAGGCGAACGAATCTGCGCTGTTTTCATACCGCTTATCGCCATATTTGAATATCTGGTATTCACTGTCGCTGGTTGCTTCGAGATCAAACACCGCCCCAAGAAAAGAAGCCCATTCGGATATCGAGAGATCGCTCAACTTTCTGATGATTCTCGATGTAATTTTCTTCTCTTCTTTCATATTATTTTTCTCAAATTGTTGTTCTGATTTTTTATAGAACACGATTTCTGTTCGGTGTTGCAGTTTCTGTCAATGAAATCGAGGCATTGTATGTGTTGTTTAAGAAGTTAAGCTGTTCAATCATTGACGATGGTTTGATTCACAAGGTACAATTAATTTAATCCTTCACCTATGTTGTTTAGTATAACTGTTGCTTAAATAGGGTGTTTTTGTTTTTCAAATTAACATGGGTGTGTGACTTGTGTTCAGTTTGTTCTATGTTTGACAAAGTTTTTTTTTTTTTTTGGGTGGTTTGTGTGTTAAAATTTTAGGCTCCGTTTGGAAGAGTTTTGGAATTGTCTTTGGAATTGTGATTCTAGCTTTCAAAAATTAATTTCACACTCAATTTTGAAAACGCGGTCTAACCGGTCGTCCAGCAAGTTGACCGGAATAGTACTTTTTTTTTTTTTTTTTTGCAATTGGCACATGTTAATTTTTATATATTCGACAAAAAATATTTTTCAAATTTTTAAATTTTTTTTTATGGGCCTTAATAGAATTTTGAATTGCGTGTTTGGTTATGAGTTGTAAGTTTTTATATCAAATATTATATGCCACATCAAAAATTTCCCATTCAATTCAAAACTCATTCATCAAATAAATTTTTCACACTCTAATTATAATTTCAAAACTCACAAATTCAAAATACAACTCTATTCTCAAATCATATTTAGAAAACTCTACAAAACGCAACCTTACATTTTTATTCTTTTGGATCAAAAGAGTTTTTGTATTGGGAAAACAAAAAGCTTTAGCTATGAGTGGGAATGTAAGAAAGAACTTTTTAGAGTTAGAATAAAGCCTCGGACCCCCAGTGGGGTGCTGGGGTCGTCCGTGATTGGCCAAAAAAAAATTTTTTTTTTTTTTCCAGCCAACCCCAGACCGACACGTGGCACTAGGGAGTCACTGGGGGTCTGAAGCACGGCTGTTAGAGTTATGCTAGGACCCAAATAAATTATTCAATTTTCTACTAAACCTCTCATGTGATATGTGATTCACACACATGTGATTTGTGTGAGTCGAGAAGTTTGGTAAAAAATTTGATAATTTATTTGGGGTGCATAACATTTTCTAACTTTTTATCTTCCAAACTTGATAATGTTGGCAGCAGGACAAATTTTATTCCTTTTTTTTTTTTACCTTCTCTTTTTCTTTATGCTCTATTTGTCTGGGGCAGAAAACATTTTTTTGGAATGTGTTCTACTTTTTTGGCATTTGGTATAATGGAAATCATTTTACTCAGTTAACATAACAAGCCTATTTTGGTGGAAAATGTTTTTCTTTTTTAAAAATAGAAAATGTTTTTCGAATTGGAGTCTTATCAATGTCACTACACGACCGCCTCCACAGCAATTGCCACCACACTGCCGCCGCCACCCTATCACCACTAATACAACCATTAGTATAATACTTTCAAAGGACACAATCTAACATAGGAAAACAAAACGTCTTCTGTAGAACACATTTTTTGAAAAAAGTTCTCCATAGAAAATGTTTTCTGTAGAAAATGTCTTCCGTCGAAATAAATGGAGTGTGAGAAATGAAATTCTATACTGATGCTTGAAGAACAACTTCAATGAGCAAATTAGACTCATGAATTAAGATTAGTGCTCTTGAATGTTGTAATTTATTTATTTTTTTTAAATTATAAGTTCATATTGCACCCTAAATTTTTTGGCTGGAAATGCATGCAGATATTTTTTAGGAAGAGCTTCAATTGGCATTGTTCAGAACTCCACATGGCGAGAATCTTTTTCTAGACCGGGTAAATCTTTTTTGTACACTGGGTAAAAGAAACAAATTATCTCTTGTTCAAACTTTTATATACAAATCCCCATTTCAATTGCATGGAAGGGGGAAAAAAAATTGGTGTTATATTGATGTGATTAAGGACATGTATGAAAGGGTGGTGACCACTATTAGATCACCTGCTAAAGAGACAAATGAATTTCCTATCACTGTAGGGTTACATCAAAGATCTACCTTAAGTTCTTATCTTTTTGCATTAGTTATGGATGAATTGACGAGAAATATTTAGGATGACGTGTCATGGTGTATGCTTTTTGCAGATGATATCATGTTAGTGGATGAGACTAGAGAATAAGTTAACATGAAGTTGGAAATTTGGAGAAAAACACTTGAATCTAAAGGATTTTGGATAACCAGAACTAAGACAGAGTACATAGAGTATAAATTTAGTAACAGTAACAATGAAAGTAGATGAGAAGTGAGAATTGAGAATCAAGAACTGCCTAAGAGTGATCATCTTTGTTATTTAGGATCGATTATCACAACAGCAAGAGAGATTGATGTGGATATGACCCATAGGATTAACGCGGGATGGTTTAAGTGGAGAAGTGTGTTTGGGGTACTGTGCGATAAACGAATACACACTAGACTAAAAAGTAAGTTCTATAAAACGGCTATTAGACTATCGATGTTGTATGGGACGAAGTGTTGGGCAACCAAGAAACAACATGTAGATAAGATGAGTGTTACTGAGATGAGAATGCTAAGGTGGATGTATGGTAAAATTAAACAAGACAGAATTAGGAATGAGTGTATTCTAGAATGGGTAGGAGTAGTACCAAACCAATAGAAGATAAGTTGATAGAGAATCGATTGAGATGGTTTGGTTATATTCAACGGAGACCAATAGAGGCAGTAGTGAAGAGATGCGATGCAGTGATTGTAGATGGAAGTGTTAGGGGACCGGATAAGTCTAGATTAACGTTGGCTAGCATTGTAAATAAAGATATGGATCTACTTAATTTGACTAACGAAATGGCCTTTGATAGAGTTGCGTGGAGAAGAAGGATTCATATAGCCGACCCCATTGGGACTTAAAGCTTAGTTTGGTTTGGTGTTACAATCACGTGAAATTGGATTGGCATTTGTAGAAATTTGTTATGCCAATTGCCAAGTTGATCAAATTTCAATATGGAGAGAGAATTAAATCATTCCTGTTGAAAAGAATTTCAAATCTCTTATACATTTAGAATAGTAGTAAAGAAGATATCCAGTTGTGCTCTCTATAAAAGTTTTTTTCTTGGGTCTATTTTCCCATAATTGTGGACCAATCATTGCAAGAATTTATGTTGCTTTTTATAAGCACTTACACTACGTGAACTAAACCAACAGCAAGGTTCTGAAAAGCGGTTGCGGTCGCCGTAACGGTGGCGGTGACGCGGTTGCGGTTGCGGGGTGTAAAGGCCGTAGTGTAACGGTTGCGGTAACCGGAACCGTGAATTTTTTTTATTTTTCACACAATTTGAAAAAAACTTACCGATACACATATTTTTTTTCCATGATCATATTTATTGGATTAAAAATAAATATTGATCAATTTTTATAAATTTTTAAATATGATCCAATATATTTCATATTTTTAAATCACTATAAATTGAGTTTTTTACATTTTATTTTAATAATTAATGACTTTATATTATACAAAAAATCAATCACTAACTATATATATAAGATAAACAATGACAAAAGTAAGAGAATAAATAAGAGCTTAAATATATATATATATATACATATTTTAACCAAGCCAAATTGATAATGACCACGCTTATTATTATTATTATTATTATTTTCAAACAATATATAGATAGACATACACAAACAAAATGGTTTAGTGATAGCATCTGAATAGAATAACATAGGTCTTACAACTTCAACAAATCAATACCATATTCTTCATCTTCCCTCCTCTCTCTCTCTCTCTATCTCTTGCTCCTCTATTTTCTCTCTTTATCTTCGCTCTTCTCTCTATCCCTCTTCTCCTATTTTCAGCTTTTTTTTTGTGTTTTTTCAAAAGAAACAGTTTGGAACCGTTACGTAACGGTGCGTAACAGGCTGTTACAGTACCGTTACGACCGCTACGGCAGCCGCTACGACCGACACACCTGTGAATCTTAATCACACTGCAAAAGCGGCCGTAACGGGTGGCGGTAACCGCCAAAACCGTTACGTAACGGCGTTACGTAACGGTTGCGGCCGCTTTTTAAAACCTTGACCAACAGGCTAGTCCCTGCTACAGACTTGCACATTTAATAGAACTCCTACCAACATAAAGAGGTCTTTGCTTTATTGATGGAACATAAGACATCTTCTCACATACTTATAGCTATTGTTCAAGAAGAACGGCTGTTGCCAATCACCAAATGTATGTGCTGAGATTGGCAATTCTGATAATTGTGATGGTAGCATGTCACTGTATGGAATGTTTGTACTCTGTCAATCACGTGCATGGCATCTGTGGGTTTGTTTGCTTGTTATTTTCCTTTCACGGGGTTGTGGGCTTTGCTTCAAATCTTACAGGATCTAGCCGTTGAAATTGTTTCTTTCCAGAACATGACGCTTGAAATATGAAGTCTTAGAGAAACCAATGTGATCGGGGTTGATCCCTGAGATGAATAAAATATGGGTGTTGTGCAAACTCGAATGGTAGGTGTGGTAATGCAGAAAAATCAACAGAAAAATTGTTGCTCCTTAAGTTGCTTGGCCACATCTTTAGCAGAAGATCCAGAAACCTCAATCCAAGTTTTTTGAGAACAGTGCACAGGCTGACAGCATGAACTCTAAATAGAAGAGAGCATGAAAGGGATTGGCTGCCATGTCTGCCAAGTTTGATGGTGCAGTGACATAGTAAGCAAGACCACCAACTGGGATAGACTGGCCTGAGGAACAAACATCAATGACTGGAATATGAACAATAGGGTCACACATTAGAGGTGTGAATGGTAGGATCTGGGGTGAACTTGATCTAGATAGTGGCAACCTGACCAGTGGCTCAGGCAGCAAAGTAGGAAAATCCAGAGGGGGGAGATCAGACACATTAAGAGGTGATATTGGTGTCAACACACTAGAAGACCTTGTAGCTGGTAGTAAAGAAGAAAGTGGAGGTAAAGATAGTGATTCAGTGAATGACATAGGCAGTTGTGGAGGTTTTACTGTGTATTGAAAAATTGATGCCATAGGAGGGCACCAACAATAATAGGGAGAAAAAAGGGATGAGCCCATTGAAGGTTCTTGAGATCCTGGGCATAAAAAGGGTGGTGTACCAGACTTGCCAAGTGATTCCAACAAATTTGGAGAGAATAAGCCCATTCCAGTAGCTTCTGGATGTTTATCCTTTCCAGAAAGATTTGAACCAGATGCATCCATGGGGCTTACTGGTGAAGAAGCAACAGACAGGTTATCAACAACTGAAAATTGGATGTCCCCACGTCTCCTCAGCTTTTCTCGGGTAACACTTTTCAAGGAAGTTGAGTTTCTGAGAAGGTAGCAGATTATGTTGCTGAAAATCTGGGAAAGAACATTGTGAAAGCACTTGAATTTGTCAGAGACGAAGAAGATCAGTTAGAAGCAGCCATACATAGCGGCTATTTGGACACTGATAAGGAATTTCTTAGTCAGGGAGTAAATGGAGGAGCATGTGCAGCAAGTGTACTGTTTAGAGATGGAAATCTATATGTAGCGAAAATACTGTTTAGAGATGGAATAGGTAGAGGTCCGGCGGGCGGCCAAGGCGAGGCTGCCACCCGCCGGTGAAGCAGAATGATTAGGTTGTTAACCTTGCTCTGATACCATGTTAAAAAATATATGTATTATTATTGATTGATGTTCTACAAGATTGTTTAATTACAATTCCTATACAATCTATATATAGAAGAAAATGTGGTAGTAGGTGTAGTGGAGGTGATAGTGGGTTAGGTGAAGTGGAGTGTGTGGTGAAGTGGAGATAGGTGAAGTGGAGTGTGTAGTGGAGTAGGTGAAGGTAAAGATGGGAAATTCTAACAATCTCCTTCCTCCTTGTTCTTCCTCTTCTTCCTCTTCTATCTGTCCTCTTCTTTTTTCTCTTCTCCTTCTCTTGCTATAGCAATTTTGATATCAAAACTAAAATAGATCCACCGATTCTGAATCAAATCGGCATGGTTGTCTCTTCAATCTTCACAAGACCTCGACAATTTGATTTAAGAAAAAATTGTGGTGATAATTTCCCCTCAAAAGAATGCAGTGTTCAATCTACAATTAGATCATGATCAATTTCTGGTCTGGCAGAAGACTGATGTTACATTAAATGGGTTAGACAACTTGTACAGAATATGGATATTATCCTTTTGTCTTTGATGAGTGAAGTACGGCTTAATTTATTCATACTGTTATTTTGAAAGTATGGATAAGTTAGTATACTTACTGTTTCTTTTGATTTCCTAGGTTTTTGATGTATTTGATGAAAGGAAAAATGGTGTCATCGAATTTGATGAATTTGTCCATGCACTCAACGTCTTCCATCCCTATGCTCCCACAGAAGACAAAATAGACTGTAAGGGATCAGATGCAATCTTTTTATTCTTATTATCAAAACAAATCTCATGAACTTAACCTGTTGGTGTTACCTTCGTGATGCCCTGCAATAGCATTTAGGCTTTATGATTTGAGGCAAACTGGGTTTATTGAGCGAGAAGAAGTAAGTATTCTGCACTGTAAACTTAGCAATTGTTGCCACAACTAATGTTAAAACAAATACATGCTCTGAGAAACATAGACAGTTGATACACTAATTGTGTTTGGCGGTTTTTGAACCTTTTGAACCCATTATTAAGGTGGCTTGCAAGTTGCAAGCTTTTGAATCAAATTGGTGCTACATAAGTTGCAATTTCTGCATTTTGTAGATCTCTCTCTTGCTCTCGCTCTCACACACACACATGCATACACACGTACATGCACGCACACACATGCATTGTAAATGATGTCACATTACTCTTCCCTTTTGTGCTTATATTTATGGGCATGCATGTGACCATAAATGTTTGACTCTCATACATAAAACATTCATAATAACCAATGGCTGCCTCAATTTATCAAGATCTTGGGGACCTTGAGAACAGGAATGTTTTGATGGCCAATTCTTTGCTCCATAATTTTTAATATATTGGGACATAAGGTTTAATTTGGTTTGTTTTATGCTTTAAATTTACTGCTATTGACAAATGTGTGAATGACTAGATGAATATAATCTTTTTTATTGAAATAAGTTTGCGTTTGTTATCATGCTGTCGCTAAGGCAGTCAACTGGTCATGTTGTTTGTTTGCTGCTTTCCTGTCATTTGTTGGTTGAGGCCAGAAGATCAAACCTTCAAAGTTTAGTTAGTCATGTTTCTATGATTTGGGTAATATTTGACAGGCTTGGAACTTTTCAAATATATATATATATATATTTCGAAGGCCTTGAATTCATTCAATTTAGTGCAAAACAAAATTTAGCCCTTTATCTGGAGGTATATGTGTATGTATGTATTCATTGAAAGACAAAAAGAAAAGAGAAGTGATATCAGGAAAACTAGTTGAATGCTGGCCTTTCTTAGATCTTTTTATTTCTACAGCTTGTTTAAGGATGCCCTTATCTTTTTGCATTTTCATTTGGTGAAATTTCATGGTCTGTGACCTTTTTTTATCATACTAAACTGTGCGCATTCCTTAAATTCCATTCATGAATTACGAGTAAAACAGCAATTGCTTTCAGGTGAAGCAAATGGTGATTGCAATTATGATGGAATCTGACGTGAAGCTAACTGATGAATTTGTTGAAGCTATTATCGACAAGGTGAGGGTTTCTCCAATTTGAAATGTTTTCCCTTCAAATTATTGCATACTTTATGGAGCAGATTATAATCACGGAATTAATTATTCCACAGACGTTTGCTGATGCTGATGCTGATGCTGACAAGGATGGTAAAATCAATAAAGAAGAATGGAAGGCTTTTGTTCTTGGAAACCCCGCCCTCTTAAAGAACATGACTCTACCTTATTTGAAGTATGCCACTTTCTCCTGTCTTCATGTTTTTTTCTTTATTTCTCTCTTTCCAAATTTATTACAGACGTCAACAATAACTTTACAACTGTCCCTCTCCTTTTTCTGCTTCAATGCCCCCTTCTACTCCGGGAGCTTCTATTTACACATCCCCCTTCCCCTCTTTGCACACACTTCATAAAAATTATTTTTATTATAAAAAAATTTTCAAGTGAAATTACTATTATGGACATCAAATAAACACATTCGAAAGTTGAATGTTGAAAAAATGATAAAAATTCAAAAGTCTACTTTCGAACCAATTGTTTATTTTCGGAAAGCTACTTCCAAACCATTTGCTGATTTTCGGAATGCTACTTCCGAACCAATTATTTATTGAAAAAGATGTGTATAGAGTGTGATGGGTGTGTGCAAATAGAAGCTCCCTCCAACTCCCTTTTCCTGCCATTGCATTCTCCAAACTGCCCCGTGCTCTCATAGAAAAAACAAAAGAAAAATAAATCAAACCAAATCAAAAGCAAGCCTTCTGTCCCAATCAAGTAGGGTCAGCTACATGAATATTTTTTTGCTATATGCTCCCTTAAATTAAGGGTTTAATTACACTAATGCCTTATTTGGGAACATGAATATTGTAGTAACTTTTTGATTTTTTGGCTAAAATATGAGTTTTGGGTTTTTTACGAAAAGATGTGTAAAAAATTCCTACCAACATAAAGAGGTCTTTGCTTTATTGATGGAACATAAGACATCTTCTCACATACTTATAGCTATTGTTTAAGAAGAACGGCTGTTGCCAATCATCAAATGTATGTGCTGAGATTGGCAATTCTGATAATTGTGATGGTAGCATGTCACTGTATGGAATGTTTGTACTCTGTCAATCACGTGCATGGCATCTGTGGGTTTGTTTGCTTGTTATTTTCCTTTCACGGGGTTGTGGGCTTTGCTTCAAATCTTACAGGATCTAGCCGTTGAAATTGTTTCTTTCCAGAACATGACGCTTGAAATATGAAGTCTTAGAGAAACCATTTTTTTCTTTGGGGCCTAAAATTTAATTTATTATTTTTTCTCCGAAATTAAGTTTGGGTAAAATTTATTGTCTAGGGTTTATGTTTGGACAAATTGGTTGCCTGATTTTAGAATTTGGTTCGTGCGAAATCTATGTTTGACCTGAGTCAAAATCAAATAAGACTGTTTACTTTTCTATTTGGTGCAACTTATTGTAGGCTAAAAGTTGACAATCAGAAAGCAGAAACTAAAAGCATCTCTCCCCTACCTTTCAAATAATAAACTTTTTTCAGCTTATTTAGATTTCGTTTGGCAAGTGTGTTGGCTTTTTGGCTTTTTGACTTTTTTGACTATTTTAGTCTGAGGCTAAAAAGCCTCATTTGGGAAGGGCTTTTGACTTTTTTATGAGAGAAAGAATATAATGATTATGGGTTGGATGTGATGTTTTGTTTTTTGTGGCTAGAAAGCCTATTTTGTTTTTTATGACTATTTTAGCCAAAAAAACCCAAAGTTTGGCTTCCCAAATGAAGCCTTAAGCTATTTCTGCCTAATAAGCCGTAAGTAGAAACTGCACCAAACAGTCTGGTACAAACTCCCAAATTAAAATAAGCTATAAGCACGTCATTTAAGTTGTAACAAACACCTTCATTATCTCTTAGCTGCATTTCGAGCTTCTATGACATGTAATAGAAAGTATGGATTAGCTGCTGGAAGCCTGTGACATGTGATTCTGGACAGATTGGAAAACTTGGTTTATAAAGCATATAAGTGGATTATTTTGGTAGAGTTTGTGATGGGGATAGAGAAGGAATTGGAAGAAAGTATGGAAGATTAGGAGTTCAATTTGTTTACGAATTTCAATTTATTTAGGAGATTTTGCTTCATTAAGATTTAAGATTTTAATTATTATTATATGTTTCCTTATCTTTTTTTATTTTTCTAATCAGATAGTGCTTGCATAGGAATATATAAAAGGCTTTGTGTATATTGAATTTATCAGATTTGTTTGGATATTGATTAATTGATATTAATTGGGATTGATCCCCGTTTATCTCCTTCCTCCTTGTTCTTCCTCTTCTTCCTCTTCTATCTGTCCTCTTCTTTTTTCTCTTCTCCTTCTCTTGCTACAGCAATTTTGATATCAAAACTAAAATAGATCCACCGATTCTGAATCAAATCGGCATGGTTGCCTCTTCAATCTTCACAGGACCTCGACAATTTGATTTAAGAAAAAATTGTGGTGATTTTTTCCCCTCAAAAGAATGCGGTGTTCAATCTACAATTAGATCATGATCAATTTCTAGTCTGGCAGAAGACTGATGTTACATTAAATGGGTTAGACAACTTGTACAGAATGTGGATATTATCCTTTTGTCTTTGATGAGTGAAGTACGGCTTAATTTATTCATACTGTTATTTTGAAAGTATGGATAAGTTAGTATACTTACTGTTTCTTTTGATTTCCTAGGTTTTTGATGTATTTGATGAAAGGAAAAATGGTGTCATCGAATTTGATGAATTTGTCCATGCACTCAACGTCTTCCATCCCTATGCTCCCACAGAAGACAAAATAGACTGTAAGGGGTCAGATGCAATCTTTTTATTCTTATTATCAAAACAAATCTCATGAACTTAACCTGTTGGTGTTACCTTCGTGATGCCCTGCAGTAGCATTTAAGCTTTATGATTTGAGGCAAACTGGGTTTATTGAGCGAGAAGAAGTAAGTATTCTGCACCGTAAACTTAGCAATTGTTGCTACAACTAATGTTAAAACAAATACATGCTCTGAGAAACATAGACAGTTAATACACTAATTGTGTTTGGCGGTTTTTGAACCTTTTGAACCCAGTATTAAGGTGGCTTGCAAGTTGCAAGCTTTTGAATCAAATTGGTGCTACATAAGTTGTAGTTTCTGTATTTTGTAGATCTCTCTCTCGCTCTCTCTCTCACACACACACATGCGTACACACGTACATGCACGCACACACATACACACACATGCATTGTAAAACATGTCACATTACTCTTCCCTTTTGTGCTTATATTTATGGGCATGCATATGACCATAAATGTTTGACTCTCGTACATAAAACATTCATAATAACCAATGGCTGCCTCAATTTATCAGGATCTTGGGGACCTTGAGAACAAGAATGATTTGATGGCCAATTCTTTGCTCCATAATTTTTAATATATTGGGACATAAGGTTTAGTTTGGTTTGTTTTATACTTTAAATTTACTACTATTGACAAATGTGTGAATGACTAGATGAATATAATCTTTTTTATTGAAGTAAGTTTGCATTTGTTATCATGCTATCGCTAAGGCAGTCAACTGGTCATGTTGTTTGTTTGCTGCTTTCCTGTCATTTGTGGGTTGAGGCCAGAAGATCAAACCTTTAAAGTTTAGTTAGTCATGTTTCTATGATTTGGGTAATATTTGAAAGGCTTGGAACTTTTCAAATATATATATATATATTTCGAAGGCCTTGGATTCATTCAATTTAGTGCAAAACAGAATTTAGCCCTTTATCTGGAGGTATATGTGTATGTATGTATTCATTGAAAGACAAAAAGAAAAGAGAAGTGATATCAGGAAAAATAGTTGAATGCTGGCCTTTCTTAGATCTTTTTATTTCTACAGCTTGTTTAAAGATGCCCTTTTCCTTTTGCATTTTCATTTGTTGAAATTTCATGGTCTGTGACCTTTTTTTATCATACTAAACTGTGCACATTCCTTAAATTTCATTCATGAATTACGAGTAAAACAGCAATTGCTTTCAGGTGAAGCAAATGGTGATTGCAATTATGATGGAATCTGACGTGAAGCTAACTGATGAATTTGTTGAGGCTATTATCGACAAGGTGAGAGTTTCTCCAATTTGAAATGTTTTCCCTTCGAATTATTGCATACTTTATGGAGCAGATTATAATCACGGAATTAATTATACCACAGACGTTTGCTGATGCTGATGCTGACAAGGATGGTAAAATCAATAAAGAAGAATGGAAGGCTTTTGTTCTTCGAAACCCCGCCCTCTTAAAGAACATGACTCTACCTTATTTGAAGTATGCCACTTTCTCCTGTCTTCATGTTTTTTTCTTTATTTCTCTCTTTCCAAATTTATTACAGACGTCAACAATAACTTTACAACTGTCCCTCTCCTTTTTCTGCTTCAATGCCCCCTTCTACTCCGGGAGCTTCTATTTACACATCCCCCTTCCCCTCTTTGCACACACTTCATAAAAATTATTTTTATTATAAAAAAATTTTCAAGTGAAATTACTATTATGGACATCAAATAAACACATTCGAAAGTTGAATGTTGAAAAAATGATAAAAATTCAAAAGTCTACTTTCGAACCAATTGTTTATTTTCGGAAAGCTACTTCCAAACCATTTGCTGATTTTCGGAATGCTACTTCCGAACCAATTATTTATTGAAAAAGATGTGTATAGAGTGTGATGGGTGTGTGCAAATAGAAGCTCCCTCCAACTCCCTTTTCCTGCCATTGCATTCTCCAAACTGCCCCGTGCTCTCATAGAAAAAACAAAAGAAAAATAAATCAAACCAAATCAAAAGCAAGCCTTCTGTCCCAATCAAGTAGGGTCGGCTACATGAATATTTTTTTGCTATATGCTCCCTTAAATTAAGGGTTTAATTACACTAATGCCTTATTTGGGAACATGAATATTGTAGTAACTTTTTGATTTTTTGGCTAAAATATGAGTTTTGGGTTTTTTACGAAAAGATGTGTAAAAAATAAAGAAAAAATGAAATCTTTGACTTTTTGGTATAGGTTGTTGGCTCTTTAGTTTTTTTAGTGACTTTTTGACTTTTAGGCTAAAATATTGAGTTGCTAAATGAGGCCTAATTCTCTATTTGGTTCATTAGAATGAAAATGAAAATGATGACTCCTTAGACTTTCCTATGGAATGACCATTTCCTTAAAATGATCAAAGATGAATTCATTTGTAATGCATTTTTTATTAATTTTTTAAGCTAACCAAACATAGGAATGAATATTTTTGATGGAATGATCATTTCATTCTACTTAATTCCGGTGAACCAAACACTACCTAAGACTCCCTAAAGCATTTGTGAATATCATCTTTCCCCATCATCTACGAATCCGTGCATTTTGACCTCTCTCAACTATAAAAACGCATCACTTTCACCCTATTTTGTGCCTCCCCACAAGGGGGCCTTTGTATGGTTTTCGGAGTTGAGGGGTCAACCATGCCATAGCTATTTTTCCTTATTCATTACCAGTGGATACAATTTGTAAATTTGAATTCCATTTTGGTATACTCTGCTTCCAAAATTGGAGGTTCTGCTTGTTACCAGCATCTATTTGACAGAATGAACTGAGGCAGTTTCCTCGACACTAAAAACACATTCAAAGTAATTCAACTCACCTTTGTTTATGATTTGATCATCCTCCAGGGACATCAGTACCGTATTTCCAAGTTTTATTTTCAACACTGAGGTTGAAGACTGAGATGCTGAAGTGCTTCTTTCCATATACGGAACCATTGCTGAATCTTCAAGTCCATACTCCAGAGTTCAAGCTCTCATTATTGTCAGATTTAGCTTTCCAAATGGCTTTTGTTGATGTCAGTAATTCTTGGAGTATTGCCGAAGATGGTGAAGGTGCTGCCTATTCAAGCAAGTCTCGAGCAGCTGCATCGCCTGATTGTTCATTTGTTCATTTTTGCATAAATCCAGTTAGAAGCTATTGTATTGTAGGTCATTTAAGAATTTGTAAAATTATTCTTTCTGTTGTCAATATGTAACCGAAGTTGGAAATTCCATTGAATCAAGTTATTGTCTATGCAACCCAAATACACTCTTCTTGTCTGAATTTTCTTGAATCAGGGCTCTGAACAAACCTTAATGCCATCAGCAGACTTTCTGGAGCCACTTTTTTCTTCAACTGATCAAATGCGCCAGCTCTAAATGTATCAGCACAAACTAGAGCCGGTTTCCAGCCTTTCTTTTGATGATAATGAGCATATTTGGTAGGTGTTGTGGTTTTACCAGACCCTGAGATTGTAAACATCAATTAGTGGAGGCATAGGCCAAACCTACCAATATAAAATGCAGACTGCAGCTAAATCAAAATAGGATACAGAAATTGACATTACCTTGTAAAATGATGCTAGTTTTCCTTTTTCCACAAGTGAAAGATGGCTTTCCAGGATCCAACATTCTGCATAGCTCTCGAAAAACAGTCTGTAGGTAAAGTAGAGCCACTCTTAGACTAGTGTAACAGCATAACAACAATAAAGCAAGGGCTGATTATTAAGCATAGACATATAATTATGTTTTAGCAAAGAGGCATGAGTTTTAACAAACAATAGAACTGGAAAACTAAGAAGCCACTTCTCATGGTCTGATTAACTAAATCCATAACAAATAGAAGTGACCTATATGGTGGAGACAATAAGTTGCTGGAAGCTGTGAAATCTATTCTTCAAGTTATGAGGTTCCAAGAAAGAAAAGCTTTACAGGATTTGAGCAAGATAACTTTCTTATCATGTTTCTTTACACAAGGCAATTCTGTTTTTTTAGTAGATTTCATTTTAGAAATTGGTTTAGAGCTACATTTGTTTGTCAAAAAAACTACAAAGATGTAACTGCAACCAGTAATCTTATGATTGAAATGGAAGAGTTGTCATGAACATGAACGAACTTTTCTATTAATGTATTTATGCCTCGAATACTATACCCAGAATGACTTATACGGTACGGCTTCCACACAATGGATGATTTTGTAATTTAATTTCAGGCAAATTGTTTGATCCAAAACTTGCATTACAGTCTCCAGATAAAATAAAATAAACCTAGGCAGAGCATTTCTCCAAGTGGGCACCCTGAGCACTTTTCCAGATTCTTCTTGACTACACCTTGTCTCCACGCTTAAACTCTTCAGGCATCTCCATCACTTCTCCAACCAGGCACCTTGCGCCTCATGCTATCCGCAGATTCGAGACTCGTTCATAATCTTTACATTAGAACTATCCAACTCTGAATTAGACAAGCACAAAAAAAAAAAAGTGACTCCAAAAATTGAGCACTGTCATTTCTGCTAAAACCAAGAGCAAGGGGATGAATTCAATCACAGGGGGAAATTAATTTGCTTGCCTTCACTTTGTCATGGAATGCATGATGATGATTCTTTGCTTAATCTTTGTCAGGTTTGATTCTTCATGGCCTTTCAGCAATGACTCTGGCATGCCCCCCTAACAGCAATTGAAGTACATGATGATTCTATGCAAATAAAAAGACGGAACAAATCACGAAATTGAGTAGTTATACAGAGGTAATTTGGGTATGAAAAATGTGTGGCATAACTTCGTCAAGTGAGCTCCGTATAGTAGAATATATATATATATATGTATACTAGTTGGACCACCACGCGCTTCGCGCGTGGGGGTCACGCCATCATTGGCCAGGAATAAAGTCATATCATCCTATCATTAGCTAAGAATAATAGATCGAGGCAAAGAAATGACAAATTGTTATTAAATTCTATAAATTTTATTGTATGAATTGGAAGTACAAGCAAAACCCTAAACCCTAAGCAAATTCCAAAGTTTTCGATGGAAGAAGAGTTCTGGGGGTCGCATTGTAGTTGGAGTGCTTATTTTTTGTATTTATTTGCTAAACTTGTAAGGGCCCTATCATCATATTTTCCATCTTTTCCTCTAGCTCTTCAGCAAAGAACAACATGCCAGTTGGGCCTATCACATATTGGACCATTATTAACATCCGAAAAGGAAATGCAAGCATGTAGGATATAAGGTGAAGGATACATAGTGAGCCATGCACACACAAAGACAAACATGCAGTTGCTTTTCAGACCATATTGCCACAGAAATAAATTAATAACACCTCCCTCTATCACCCACTAAAGGCGAATTGATTATCGCACAAGATTCCAGGATGAATTTTTTTATGGTATCTCAAAATAATTCCAACAGTGACATATATTATAAAACAGTGAATGCTTGATAGCTAGCTACATCCATATGCATGACATAACATGTTGTGTGCAAGTCTATGGAATTCACATATATGACAACCAAAGTTAAAACTACTTTATTTGTCTTTGTAATGCACAATAACTGATATATTGGTATTCCAAGGCATGGCACACTACAAAGTGAATGGGAAGGAAACACTATTTTCTCTGTATTGCAATATAAACCAAAATTTACAATTTTCTTTCCGTTGATCAATGTAAGAAAAAATTTACACACAACAATGCAAGAAAGCAAGCACTATAGTATCAATATTTTGACATTATGTTGTCAATAAGCAACAAAATGAATGAAAGTTACCTGTTGTAGATACTCTTCCACGATTGTTGCCTCAGTAGGGAAAACATCTTCAAAAGTCATCTTGAAGAAGAAAGTTAAAAAATGAGAGGATGGATAAAAAATAAATAAATAAACAATACTAAGTGAAAAATAAAAAATAAAAAATAAAAAAAAGAAGTAAAAAAAGAGGACAAAATTATGGAAATCCATGGTACGATTAGATTCACTTGATTCAGAATTTCAACTTAACAAAACTATTGAATTACTCTAAGATAAATATCATAAGTAGCAGTCAATGAGAAGAACAAATTATGCATCAAGTTGAAGATATGAAAGAATTACCTTTAATTCAAAAGATTTAAGATCCCAAGCAAATTGCTCTGCATTTATTCCTTCATGGGCTAATAGCCTGCATATAAATTAGAAAAAACAAATAATAGAAAAAAACTTCAGAAGTATGGAAGATATCAAACTATTGACAATCATCAATCAAACATTCTCAAATAGTTGATTCTTGAGAAAAACGAAAAAAGAGGTCATTGCAAACCCAAATTGGAAAAGAGGATGAGATATCCTCTGCAGTTATTAAATAAACCATGGAATCTCAAAACAATCATTGCAAACCCAATTTGTTACAAACTTCCAAGTTCCAACTTCTCATATCCTTTCCTGTATTTTCTCATCATCCAAACTGATAAATTATCATTGCTTCAAAGTCATCTTGAGAAACTTGTGCACGGACTTGAGTGTCAGTGTTTGTGTATGTTTAAATGTCCACATATGCATAATAAGTGTACACATCTGTATGTATTTTAATAATGCATAAAATTGATGTGTGTAACAGAGAGATAGATAAGTACATAGTGGTAACAATAGGTTAAGTAAGAGCTTAACTTTTTAGGGTTTCCGCCTTTAGCTTTTTCGATAATGCCTCCAATTGATCTAAGTTCCTCTAAAGAACCAAAGAAACAGAAACTATGATTTCAGGCAAAAACAATGATAAATTCATGAATGCAAATCAGCTCACAAAGAAAAAAGCCATCTTTGCAGCCCATAAAAATTCAAGAACACAAAAACAATAATATAGTCTAATTTAAAACACTTAATTTTCCTTTGCAAGACCTAAGCTACAGTCCTGCCAAATGTTTGCTCTTGACTCTGTTTTCACCAATCTGCTGCACATAAGAAATGTTTTTTTCAAGTTGCCTTTCTGATTTCGTGGCCTTATTTTATTAATGCTGTGCCGGTTTTTTTTTTTTTTTTTTTTGTTATTTTTTTTGTATATTAAGCTTACTTTCCTGGTTTTTTTTTTTTCTTCCCTGCTGTTTGGCTATGCCATTTCTTGTTTGTTTTCTGGTTTGTTTTTTCAATTAATTTAAGGAAGTTGCTGATTTGATTCTCTTTTCTTTGTGTGTGTGTTCTTTGTATATTTGTTTTCTTTTTTGCCATTTCTTGTTTGTCGAGTTTTTTTTTTTTCAAGTTGGTTTAGGCATATTATCAAACACATGGTGAACAATATATGGAAGGCAAAACATCTCAGTCTCTTAGTCAAAGATATTTGCAAACACATGGTGGATAAAGCATCTCATACGAAAAAAAAAAAAATAGAGTATCAATAAAATAAGGCCATGGAATCTCATAAAAAAAACAACACAACATCAATAAAATAAGGCCATGAATGCATAACAACATTAAATACAAGTAGGCGTAAGACAGGAACACCCACAGAGAGAGAGAGACAGAGAAGATGAACATATCGGTTATTTTGTTTGCTATAGATACAAATAGGACCGACATCAGCAGCAAAAAGTATCTATATAATCCTATTTCTCCTTATCAGTTCACAGTCGGTTTGTTTTTGCTGTCTTTTGCTTTCCCAAGAGGTAGAATCAAGCAGGTGACTCATCATCATCAAACAGCTGAATCATTCTGAGTACCATCCTCAGCAGGCGAAATGGAGGACCGAAAAAAAAAAACAAACCAGACCGACTCACCGAAGCATCAACAATCGAGCTGTTAAGCAACTGATGTATTATTGATTTATGTGTATTGATTTGATATATCTGTATATTACAATTCCTATATATATAGAGGAGAAGATGGTAGTAGGTTTAGGTGGTAGTGGAGGTGGTAGGTGGAGTGAGTGGTAGTGGAGGTGGTAGGTGGGTGGTAGTTTACATTTTACAATTTACATTTTACATTAACAAGGACAAATGAGGGACTTCAAGGCGTTAGATTCAAAAGGAGCTGCCTGCTTCCCTTCTTTTATATATGGGCAACAGAGGAGAGATTGCCATTATCTATTAGGATAAAGGGCAAAAAGAAGAATTTGATGCGTTAGATTCAACCTGCTTGCTTTCACTCTTTTATATATAGGTTATAGATTAGCATGGGTGAGTTGTAATAGAAAAGCTGTGGAAAGAAAATAGGCAAGTAGTAAGAGCGCCGATCTTGGAACTTTCAAGAATGGTGGTGAAATTTGTTTGCCTTCTTCTTCTGTTGTGTATGTGGATGATTTGAAGCCCCACGTGTGTAGCCCAAAATCTGCAAGGAAAGAGTAAGAAACCAAGTAAACAGGAGTGTTATATCACTGCAAGCAGCAGTGTTATACCACTCTTACACACTTTTAACATATGTTATAGATATGTGCAAATACATTTAGCCATGAAAAAAAAAAATTTATTTTAATCACAAAATATAAAATAAATTATTTTAGTCACAATAAATAAAATATCACATTTAATTTATAATTATTACATTCTTCTCTTACAAAAAAAATTAAAAAAATTAAAAAATTCTTTCCAAATCAAACTTTTTAACTCAAACTAAAATAATTAAAAAAGTCAAAAAACCAGCCAATTTCTCAAACGGAGGCTTAATCATTTAGATATACACAAATACATAGGCATTGTGTTAATGTGTGATCCCATGCATTAATGTGTAGACAGATTATGGGATTGAGCAAATCAAACAACGGAGTTTTTAAAAAAAAAAATTAAAAAACTGATGAATCTAACGGAATCTTTTTAAATAATAGCTATTCTAGAGTTAGAGTTAGCCTTTTTGTGTTTGGCCAAACGGACTCTTTAAAATAAATTAAATACTCATGTCAAACGCTCGGTAGTTGAATAAAGGTATGTGATATATGTTAGATACTTTTTATCATACACTTATTATATATTTGTATTTAACACTATTATTATATGTACATATTGTTATATAATTGCTAAAAATATCTTTTTGACCCAACATATTACATATAACACTATTTTATCTCACATAATAGATTAAAAATATAAAAATATAACATTTATTTGCCTAGTCCACATCCCCTTAAATTTAAAATTCAATAAGTCCAACCACTATATATACACTCACATCTGACACTTTGTATCCCACGTTCATGTAACGTACATAGTTGGTAACAGTTAATTATTTTCAGATTTTTTTTTTCTTTTTAACTTTTCAAGTCCTTCTACTCTAAATATTGATAGATCTAAAAAATACAAAAAATTATTTTTACAAACCCTGTTTTTGGTCTTTAGTGGATTTTTTCTCTTTATGTTTTTAAAAAAATTAAGGCCGTGTTTGGGAAGGCAGTTTGAGGCTAAATTAACCACATACCGACAAAAATAACTAATTCAGCCATATAGAGACAAAAGCATGGTAGGAGCATGGCAACAACCATTTCACAGGTAAATTTACGAAACTACCCCCACATGAAAGAGGGGCTAATTTAGCCTTAGCGTCAGAAATATTCAAAGTAAAAAAAAAAAACCTTTTTCCCAAAAAACATCTTTTCCCAGAAAAAACAAAGAAAGTTGAAAAAAAAAAAGAGTTGTGAAAGTAGTATGAAATTTCGCGTTATGTGTTTGGTTATGAGTTTTAAAAATAATTTATTAATTGAGTTTTATTTTATGTGTTTGGTTACGATTTGAGTGTAGAGTTGTTTTTAAATTTAAAATATTAACATTTTAAATTCTTTAAAATTTTTGAATATTTAAATTATTTAAATTTTTTTGTTAAAATAATTTTTTGAATATTTAAATTATTTAAATTTTTACGATTTAAATTTTTTGAATATTTATTTTAAATTTTTGCTTATTAAATTATTTACATTATTTAAATATTTAAAATAAAATTAAAATAAAAATAATAAATTAAATTAAATTAAATTAAATTAAAATTGAAATTAAAATTAAATATTTAAAATTAAATTATTTAAAATACACAGGACAATAAAATAAAACCTCAATTTTTCATTTCACAGAAAATGAAAAAAAATAAAAATAAAAATAAAAAACACATGAAAAAACCATTTGCAAAAACAAAAAATTAAAATACATAAATTATTTTAAAAAAATACGCCTCATTCAAAAATATTTAAAAATATTTAAAAAATTACAAAATGTAAATTCAAAAAAAAAAAAGAACGACAAAAATACGCCTCATCTAAAAAGATTAAAAAAAAAACAGAAATTACCATTTGCCATGTAATTTACAAATAAATAAAACACATGAAAACCCATTTTTGA
The DNA here is from genome assembly GCF_004153795.1 of Camellia sinensis. Taxonomy (NCBI): domain Eukaryota; kingdom Viridiplantae; phylum Streptophyta; class Magnoliopsida; order Ericales; family Theaceae; genus Camellia; species Camellia sinensis. Next base: position 859,964 of record NW_021024569.1, on the reverse strand, counting down.
AATATAAAAACAAATTAATGTGTACGAATTAAAAAATGTCAAAACGTAAATTAAAAAAAATAACGAGAAAAATACGCCTCGTTAAAAAATATTTAAAAAAAAACATAAAAACATAAATTACCATTCGCGATGTAATTTAGAAATAAATAAAACACATGAAAACTCATTTTTGAAAAATAAAAAAAAATTTATTGTATACCAATAAAAATAAAAAAGAAAAAAAACATAAATTAAAGAACAAGAACTAATTAATGTATAAAAAAAGAAAAATGACAAAAAAATAAATTTAAAAAAAAAACATCAAACATTTTTGAAAAATTAAAAAAAAAGTTATCGTATACCAATAAAAATAAAAAAAGGTAAAAAAAATACGCCAAATCCAAACCCAAAATAAAAAAATTAAGCAAAATACGCCAAATCCAAATCCAAAATAAAAAAATTAAAAAAAAATTAAAGAAAAATACGCCAAATCCAAACCGGAAAAAAAAAAAAATTCAAACAATTTCGGTCCTGTACATGGCGCTGACGTGGAAGACCATTTGAGTGTGAGTTGCCATGAGAATCACGTGTCAAGGGCAATTTGGTAATTTATCATAAAGTCACCTCACCAAAAAGTCAAAAAGTCATTCCCAAATCAAATTTTTTAGTTCCAAATTAAAATAATTAAAAAAATTAAAAAATTAAAAAACTAATCCACTTACCAAACGGAGGCTAAGTAGGATATAAAAGTGAAAAAAAAAATTGCTCGAAAAGCAATTGCCAAACATGTACATATGGAAAAGTGTGTATACTGATAAAAAAGCAATTGCCAAATAAGAAAATTGCTCAACCATGAGCTTGTGGCACAGTAGTTTGTCCATTGCTGGGTAAGGCTCTGTGATTTGATTGGGTTTGCTCACCAGTTCGTCTCGGGGAAGCTACAACATGTCGTGGCTAGCGATAGGCTTCCATTAGAAGCGGGAATTTGGAGATGCCCGTTAAACTAGCCCGAACACCCATGGAAAACCCAAAAAAAAAAAATGCTAAAAAATTGTGTATACATGCACATGTACATAAAGAATATAAATAAGCCCCAGTTTCAAAGTGACAGACAATTTCGTATGATTTTTTTAGTTAAAAAATTAAAAAGTCATTAAAAAAATTAAAAAGTCAATAACTTATATTAAAAAGTCAAAGATTTTGTTTTTTTCTATTTTTTATACATCTTTTCGTAAAAAGTTAAAAAGTCATCCCAAACATACTAATTTTTTTAACTCATATTTTAGCCAAATAGTTAAAAAAGTTACTAAATTAACCTGTTCTCAAACAAGGCCAAAAGATAAGTAGAATAACAAAATCTATCTCTATGGATTCATTAAACACTTGGGCCCGTTTGTTTGGGGTTATAGGGAGAAGATTGGGATTACTAATCCCTTAGTATTACTAATGGGGTGTTTGTTTTGAGAGATGGGGAGAGGACTATTAATCCCTTGGTATTAGTAGTCCCCTTGGAAGGGGGATCGGTAAGGAGGAGATAGAGATGGTATTAGATAAATAGTGAGGGGATTAGAAATTTTTTTATTTTTTATATATTGGGAATTTGTTTTTAAATATTAATGTTTAATTTTTTATATTTTTTATTTGTTTTATTATTTTATATAAAAATAATTTAACAATTCTTCACTATCAATCTCCTCACTAACAATCCCCTCACTATTAATCTCTTTCATTCTATCTTTGAAAACAAACGGGGCCTTGGCTTCTTGTAACTTTAACAAGTAAGAACCCCCAGAGAAATTCTAAATAATTTTGGGTAAATTACACAAATACTCTCATTTTGCCTCTTGTATCATTTTGGTCCCTATATTTTCAATTAGTTTAATTTTGACCCTTAATTTTAGATTTTGTATCAATTTGGTCCAATTGATAATGTTGTGAGTGTTTTTTTATGAAAAATTATTGCTAAATTAGTTAAAATTAACTCATTGAGTTAAACAAATTTATAATTTGACCTTAAACAACATGGTATATATCACTTATGTGCACATTTTTCCTTAAAAATGCTAACAATTGTAAGTAATTTGACTAAATTAAGATAAAATCATAAATTCATAATAAAAATTGAGTCAATTGACATTATATGACTAAAATGACATAAAAAACAAAATACAAAAATATTAGCGTAATTTGCCCAATAACTTTCTTCTTCTTCAACAACAACAACAAGAATTGCATATTCAAATGTACAAATATGATAAATATTTGTAATCATCTCCATAATAACGGCAATTCCTAAGACATTCAAAAGAAAGAAAAAAAAAATTATACATTCAAATGTCTGTATGTAATGCACACATACACACATATCTATATTTATATTCATAAGATAAAAGATTGAGGAAGTTCATGCGTGCTGTCAGAGTAGAAACGCAATTTGATCTTTCTTTGCTTCTTTTATAGTTAAAAAGTTTTTTTTTTTTTTCTTAATTTTTTTAAAAAAAAATATAAAAAATATGAGAGGTGATATGATTTAAAATAAGTTAAAATGCGGAAGATGCCACTGATGATGATGTGGGTCCCACTTTGATTTAGGTTTGGTTTGAAATTTGGGTAATTTATAGTAAACATTCATTTGTATTTTGTCTTCTTAAATTTTAGAGTAAATTACATTTACCTCTCCTGAGGTTTCTGATAAATACAAGGACCTCCTGTGGTTTGAATAATTACAGTAACGTCTCATACTTTACCTGACAATGTCAAGATTTGCTCATTCCGTCTATTTTGCACAAACAACATTAGTATCCTATAAAAATGACCATATTACTCTTACTTTTGCGTACGAAAAGACGAAAAAGCCTTTTGTTAATGACTAACATCACTGCCCGTGGCTGACCAACACAACCATGAACCTACTCTCTATGCTCCAAGTCAATAAGGACTTGGTCTCTCTCTCTCATCCTCCTCATCTCGCTACACAGCCATACATATCAGAGATGAGAGATTAAGAGTGCAGAATGGGGAGAGAGAAAAAGAGAGAATGGAGAAAATGAAGCCATTGTTGTCAATTATCTTCTTGTTCTCTCTTGGCTTCCAATCTAAACCAATCACTGCCATCCCCAAACAACACATTCTCTGTAAGTTTCATCGCCGATGGCTCCACATACTTGGCCGCCGTCACCTACAACGGTATCCTTGTCTGGAAAGTTGGCGGTGATTTTGGCGCCGCCGATTTCTCTACCTCCTTCTAGTTCCTCAGCAATGGCAACCTCCGCCTCGTCAATTCCTCCGGCGCCGTCGTCTGGCAGTCCAATACTGCCGGCCGCAGCATCTCCTCCGCTGCCCTTGACGACTCAGGTAACTTCGTCTTTAGAAATTCCACCGATTTGGTCTAGTCAACCTTTGATAACTCTACTGATACTCTCTTGCCTAATCAAAATTTCATTAGTAGCAAAAAATTAGAATCTGGGTTGTTCTCTTTTAGACTTTTAATCTCTGGAAATTTGACCCTTCAATGGAATAACTCGATTGTGTATTGGAATGTGGGTCTTTGACAGCCTCCAAGAATTATTAGGCACACATCTAGAGAGAGTGTGTCATGGTTTTGAACATCCGGGTATTTGTTTTTTTAGTGAATTTGAAACAAGAATGATGAGAGAGAGAGAGATTTATGGTTTAGGGCATCTAGGTGTTTTTTTTTTTTTTTTTGTTGAGGAGGTGAGGTTAGTTTATTACCTTTTGACGATTGACATAGGCAGCCAACGGGCGGTGGTAGTGAGGATGAGCCATGATCTTAGCCCTGACAGATAAAAAGCCATCATCATTGTTGTTGTTACGGTTCTCCATAAAATAACGGCCTGAGTTTGTGTTGTTATTGTTGCAAGTGTTTTGGCCATGAATGTGATTCTTGTTGTTGAGAGGTGTTGGAAGAAATAGGGTATTATTGTTATCAACATTAGGGTGAGAAGGAGGCATCATCATCATCATTGGACATAGTCCATAATTGTTCTCCCCAAAACCCATCAAACATGAAGACCCACTAGAACCCCCACCTCCCTCTATTAACCCTTCTCTCTCTCAGTATCTTATTGTTCTCCTTTGATATTCTTCTCAGCTTTCTTATATAACCCTAAAACATAACCATCTCTTTCTCTCTCATACACAAGCAAGGGTAATATGGTTATTTTTTATAGGATACTAACATCGTTTGTGCAAAATAGACGGAATGGGAGAATCTTGACATTGTCAAGTAAAGTAAGGGAGGTTACTGTAATTATTAAAATCATTGGAGAGGTCCTTGTATTTGGCAGAAACCTCAAGGGAGGTAAATGTAATTTACCCTAAATTTTAAAACCCTATAGTTAACTTTTTTTTTTTAGAGCATTATTTTATTACAATTAAATTTGTTTGTTTGTTTGTTTGTTTTTTTTAAGGATTAGGTTAAGAATTTGTACTTTATTTCTCTTATTTTATTAACAAAGTGCAAACAAAATCACCAGATAAAAATATTATTACTTATAATTTCAATAAATGTTGCATACGAAAATTTGATTTTCTAAATTTTTAACAAAATTCTAATAAAAAAGGTTCATTGTAATAAAATAATAGTTTTAAGGGTTAACTGTTAAGTTTTAAAATTTAATGGACATAATACAAATGGATCATAGTTTGAGGGGTTATTTGTAATTTACGCTTAAAATTTTTAGATAAATTACACTCTGTATTTTTTTTATGTTCAGCCATTTTTTTCATTTTTTTATTTTGAGCTTTCATAATTCAAGCTTTTTTAATTTATTCTTAAAACAAACTTTTATTTAAAATTAGACAAAAAATGTCATGTTAAGTGCAACATAACATAAAAAATACATTATTATATTGGCATTTGAATTTGTGTTAGAGTTTGATATAGAGCTGCAAATGAACTGAGTTGTTCGCAAATTGACTTGGCTTGGCTCGTTCAGTAAATGAGTTGAACTCAAACTCGAATATTAGGATCATTTAATAAACGAGCAGAGTTCGAATTTGAATAAGTTCAACTTATTTATTTTTATTTTAAATTATATAATAAATATATTATTTATATATTAAATGATATATAAAATATTAAAAAAATCTTATCAAGTCGAGCCGAGCCGAGCCGAGCCAAGTCGAACTCAAGTTTCATTAATATTAACAAGTCGAGCCGAGTTTAAGCTCAGTTAATTATTGAGTAGAATTTGAGTTCAATAAATAAATTCGATAAGCAAACGAGTCGGGTTCAAACTCAAAACTACACCAAATTTGTATTTTAATTTATAGTATAATTATTTTATAATTGTCCCATATATTTATAATTTTTTCAATATTCTACATATAAGGACTGATATAAAAGTAAAGACTATTGGTCGGCCTCTCATGTCGGTTGAACGTACACTTCATAAATTCGAAAAAAAACCACGCCCTTGTTATAACCAGAAAGTGGCGAATCCCAAAAAAATATATAAATGGAGCCACTAAAAAAATTTAGGCTTCACAAATTTTGTAGAAAAGAAAAAAAAAATTCAAGTTACTTAGGTGCTGTTTGGTAATATTTACGTTTTTAGTTTTTTTTTATATTTATAAAAATTTAAAAAATTCAAATAAAACTTATTTGACAATTTTTTTTTGTTTATAAATGGTTGTCTCAGTTTGTAAATTTGAGAAGAAAAAACGTAAACTAAAAATGAGTTTAAGTTTTCAAGTTTTCAATTTTTTTCAAAATAATTTATTCTTCAAAAGATTTTTTTTTTCAATTATTTTTTTAAAATTATTGTTTTTTTCAATTAATTATTTTTTCAATTGTAATCTTTTTCTTAATTAATTTTTTTTTCTAATATTTTCAAATAAAATTTTTTCAAATTAAATTTTTTTTCAAATTAATTTTTCCCAAATTTAATTTTTTTCAATTTTGTTTTATTATTTTTTTCAATAAATTTTTTTTTCAATTAATTTTTTCCATATTAATTTTTTTTTCAATTATTTTTTGAATTATTTTTTTCAACTATTAAGATGTGTGTGATCCCATGTCATAAATAAATGAAAAATAAATATTTGAATTTAAGGCCTGAACATACATTAATTTTTTAATTTATGTTTTTTAAACATATCTCTCTCTT